>CAJVQA010012287.1:0-10200 GCA_910591915.1 Cetraspora pellucida
AGTTTTTTGTTAAATAATCTAAGTAAATAGAAAAATAGTAGAGTTATTTCTATTTAGTATAGTTTATAATTTTTAAAAGCCCAACACAGGCATACAATTGTGACTATCTGATATTTGTAAATTGCAAGTTTTACACATTTCCTTTTTTCTCATTTGTTCTCTTTTCTTTTTTATTTCTTGATTTGTATCTTTTATTGTTTACCCCTATACCTCTGTTTTGTTTTTTATGTAAATAATTCTTATTTTGTTTTTTGCTTCTCTATGAAATGATGTCATCAGATTGGCAATGTCCTATTGTAGAGTGGCAGTCAGACAAGCAGTCTATCTCTAACTGGGATAGTGTGGCAGGTCATACTTAGGTACCATTTGAGTGATCAGGTAATACTAGACTTATATATCAAAAAAATTCTATATAATCTGTATAGTTTCAAGAATTCTAATTAAGTACTAGTGTGACTGCCAAAGTTAAAAAAAATAAAAAATAAAAAAAATAAGATCAATATTAAAGCAAGAAATAATATAAATAATTTATTTTCACTTAAATTTTTATTAATGTTCATGAAAGCATCTTCTTTATCAACTCATATACAAATTTGTTTAGAAAGTTAATTTCAATTATTGTTAAATATGAAGATGAACAAAACTATATTTATTACTATTTAGTATCAAAAGTAGTTAAAGAATAAACATATATTTTATTTATATTTCTAGTTAAATAAAACCTAAACTATAAACTAAAAGCCACATATTTTAGGGAATCAAGTACTTTATATTATATTCTTTATATTTCTTAATCACATTTTTATTACTATTTTGTGCAGTTATGATTAAATATCTTTTACCTTTTTCTTTATTTTTAAAATCTTAGTTATTAGTATAATAAATCAAACTCAATATGTAAAATGCAATTGTATTTTCATCTTTTTTAGTAACTAACTTCAAGTAATTATTAAATTTTTTAGCTAAATTTTTATCATAATCTTTAAAAAGTATCATATATTGAAACCATGCTTCAAATCTATAATGCTTATTCTTAACATCACTTTTAGCAACATTTTTGAATAGGGTCTTTGTTTTAGAAATATTCATTGGAGTACTGAATCCTTCAAATAGATAAACACCTTTCTAGTACTTTCTTTTAAGAGTAATTTTCAAGTTTGTATAATTTGCAGAATATCTAAAGTATTTCAAATAGTTAGCTGCAATACTAAGTTTAGTAACTGAACCTCTAAGAGTTTTATATATTTCAATGATACTAAATAAAACAGACTTGATAGCATCATTACTACTTTTATTAAACACACTTTCAAATTTTTCTGTACTTTCATGCATTGAGTTTAATAACTTAACTACTTTAGTATTAATCAATTCTAATAACTTATTTAGTTTAAAACTAAATATACTTATTGTATATTATTTAATAATAGAAATAATGCTTGATTCAAAAATTAAATAACTAAAAAGATTACAATCATTTATTTAAATAAAAAATATAATAATACAAAAAATAAAGAAAGCTAATTGATATATTAATCTTTTGCATATTCTATCATTCAATTTTATCTAGCACTACATTCTATACAAATTATTTTCCTATTAGAGTTAACAAGAAGTTTTTTTTCTCAAACTCATAAAACAAATTACAGATTTCATAATCTTCTTTTTTCTTATTATTCCAACCTGTCTTATTTGTCTTGTACAATTTATCAAAATTTTGATTTTACAATTGATGCAGAATCTAAAATAAAATTTTCAAGCTTTATTCTAACCAACTTTATTTACTTTATATTCTTTACACAATGATGTATTTTCAATTAAAATTTTTTTATGACATTGCCTACATTTGCTATTCTTTTTAAATTTTCTATTTTCACAAAAACAGATATCTTCTGAATTAAATAAACATTCAACTTTATTATCACTAGTAAAAAACTTCAACTCTTCTTCAAGAGATTCATTATCTCTTTTTACTATTACTTCATGACCTTGGAAAGCTTATTTAATTTCTTTTGAAAATTTTAGATCAAATGGAACCTCAAAGACATACTTATCATCTTGTATTATTTCACTATTATCTTTAAATATAAATATGAATATCAAATTAGAATAATTTTTAATATTTTCTATAGTTGTTGTTATCTTTATTCATTGGTTGTCAAGAATAAAAACTAGAGCATTTTTATCTGAAGGAACACAAATGTCACACTATTTTTTATATTTGAGAAAGGTTTTTATTTTGCAACAATTTTGAAAGTAATATTGGCAAAAAGATGCCATCTATTCAATATATTCTTTGTAGTTATTTTGAGAAGTTATAAATTGTATTCTATTGTTTAGTTTTAAAAAATCTTAGGTAATTTTTGTTTTATTATCATTTATTTTTTATAATTAGAAGATATGCACACAGATGTATTACAGATAATTCTGACTTTTATAGTTTATTAAAAATTAACTTTAATAGAAATAAAATATGGTTCACAAAATACAAAAAAAAATAAATTACAAATAAAGAATGTTTAAAATATTGAATATAATTTTATATAAAACTTATTAACATCTTTCATAATTATATCAAGAGCTTTGTTATGTGATTCAGTTAAACTGTTATTTAGTTCAGTGAGTTCTTTGATATGCTTTTTTTTAAGTAAAAGAAAAAGAACATAAAACTTAGTAATGAGACTATAAAATAGATAATAAATAATCTCTTGTAATTAAAGTATTCTTTCTTAAAAGTCTTTAAGTAAATTGTCTAATTCATCTCTACAGATATTCTAGGATTATTAATCATTCTGTTATTTAGTAATTGATTTAGTGTAAGTTAATATTCTTTAATTTGTAATAAAACAGTAACTAGATTATTATTAAGCTTTATGATCAATAAATTAGAAGTTTAAATACCTTTAATAAGAAAGATCATATTTGAGTATAAATCTTGTTAAGCATTAGTTTACTGACTCATCTTATAATAATCAAAAGATGAACTATATTGTCTTATATAGACTAAAATAGATAGTTTGTTTAATAAAGACAATTTAATTAATATCAATTTAAAATAAAACACATCTTGAATAAACATAAAAGATAACATTGTTAAGAAGATAAAAATGTAAATTTAAATCAAGTAAGATAAAATAATTTATTAATAAATAGATATATATATTTTGCTATAAACTATATAATACTTTTGCTATACAATCTTACAATTTCTAAAACTACACTAAAAAAAATCTTAGCTAAATCAAGTTTTTTGTTACTAAGTACTCAGATTTTTCTACAACCTGCTTGTGTAGATTATTTTCATAGACAAAAATCAATCTGGGTTCTAAACCTTATCTACATTCTCTAATATAACACCAAACTCATGTTCTACCAAAAACACAAGTTTTTCAAATTTGGTAAAAAAAATATATATAGGTTTTATTTTTAAAAATTCTTTGTCTAATTTGTTAAAATTGTTCAAGTATTCTTGCACTCAATTCCAAACCTTGCTTTTTTGTTTTCTAGAAAGGATATCTTTAATCATACTCTGATATGATTCTATGTTAAAACTATTCTTTGTAATCATTTCATTATCATTTTGCAACATTTTTTCAAAAATCAATATTTCAATTTCTTTAGTTAATTCTTCTTTGTCTTGTTCAATTTCTTCTAAAAATGCTTTATATTTTTCAGAACAAGAATAATAATAACAATTTCTATCATTATCAAAAAAACTCTTTACATAAGTTTTCTATTTTGTATTTCTTATTTTTTATAATAATTTCTTCAAATAAAGATATTTTTTAATTTTTTTTTAGTTTTTAAATTAGTTTTTTTTTTTTGGTTTGTTTTCTTAATATTTGGTTGCTTTGTTTTTTATAATGAAGGTTTTTTTTTTAATACATAAGAGTCTAATATAAATTGAAATTGCTTTTTGATATTATATTTAGGTGTTTTAATATTTGGTCAAGTTTGCATATTTATTTTAGAAAAAAATATTTTGAATAATTTAGTATTCTTTAAATAAAAAAATGATATATTATGAATTTGTAATTCTTAAATAAAAACTAATAAAAATAAAACAAGAGTATCAGATAACTGTTAAATAAGTGAAGCTTATTTTTACTAAAAAAACTAATAAAAATAAAACAAAAGTATCAGATAACTATTAAGTGAGTGAAGCTTATTCTTTTAAAGAAACTAATAAAAATAAAACAAGAGTATCAGATAACTGTTGAGTAAGCAAAGCTCACTTTTACTAAAGAAACCGATAAAAATAAAACAAGAGTATCAGATAACTGTTGAGTGAGTAAAGTTCATTCTTACTAAAGAAACCAATAAAAATAAAATAAGAGTATCAGATAACTGTTGAATGAGCAAAGCTCATTCTTATTAAAGAAACTAATAAATATAAAACAAAAGTATTAGATAACTGTTAAGTGAGCAAAGCTTACTCTTATTAAAGAAACCAATAAATATAAAACAAGAGTATCTAATGATTGTTGAGTAAGCGAAGCTCATTCTTACTAAAAAAACTAATAAAAATAAAACAAGAGTATCAGATGACTGTTGAGTAAGCAAAGCTCATTCTTACTAAAAAAACCAATTAAAATAAAACAAGAGTATCAGATAACTAATAAGTAAATAAAGCTTACTCTTACTAAAGAAACTAATAAAAATAAAACAAGAATATCAGATGACTGTTAAGTGAGTTAAGCTTATTTTTACTAAAGAAACTAATAAAAATAAAATAAGAGTTTCAGATAACTATTGAGTAAATGAAGCTTATTTTTATTAAAGAAACCAATAAAATAAAACAAGAGTATTAGATGACTGTTAAGTGAGCAAAGCTCATTCTTATTAAAGAAATCAATAAAATAAAACAAGAGTATCAGATAACTGTTGAGTAAGCAAAGCTTATTCTTACTAAAGAAATTAATAAAAATAAAACAAGAGTATTAAATGACTGTTGAGTGATTAAAGCTCATTCTTACTAAAGAAACTAATAAAAATAAAACAAGAGTATCAAATAACTGTTAAGTGAGTAAAGCTCATTCTTATTAAAGAAACCAATAAAAATAAAACAAGAGTATCAGATGACTGTCGAGTGAGTGAAACTCACTTTCATTAAAGAAACCAATAAATATAAAACAAGAATATTCAATAACTGTTGAGTGAGTGAAGCTCATTCTTACTAAAGAAACTAATAAAAATAAAACAAGAGTATTAGATAATTGTTAAGTAAGTAAAGCTTATTCTTACAAAAAAACTAATAAAAATAAAACAAGAGTATCAGATAACTGTTGAGTGAGTAAAACATATTCTCACTAAAGAAACTAATAAAAATAAAACAAAAGTATCAGATAACTGTTAAGTAAATAAAACATATTCTTACTAAAGAAACCAATAAAAATAAAACAAGAGTATCAGATAACTGTTGAATGAATAAAGCTCATTCTTATTAAAGAAATCAATAAAAATAAAACAAGAATATCAGATGACTGTTGAGTAAGTGAAGCTCATTCTTACTAAAGAAACCAATAAAAATAAAACAAGAGTATCAAATAACTGTTAAGTGAGCAAAGCTCATTCTTACTAAAAAAACCAATAAAATAAAACAAGAGTATTAGATAACTGTTGAGTAAACAAAGCTCACTTTTACCAAAGTAATCAATAAAATAAAATAAAAGTATCAGATAACTGTTGAGTAAGTAAAGCTCACTCTTTAACTCTAGGTTTTGCACTAGCAGTTCATATATAGCATAGTAAAACACTACACCAAATATACATTATATATAAATATTATATATCTATAAAACAAATATATAATAATAAGTAGTAGATCATGTATATAAAATTACTATATCTTATTATACTTTTAGTGATCAATGTACTGAAAATTAGGCAACTAAGATTAGTTCTATAAATGAATCTGACTATACATTATCTGAAAATAATATAATTTGAACAAAAAAGAATAATAATTATGTCTATCAAGTACATGAAATTTCAAAAAATATATGTAGCTAAATTGAAAAGTATATAAAAATTCATGATTAATTGAGTAAAAAAAATTGGAGACAAAAATTTTTGATGATTGAATAAAATAGCAGAACAGATGATTTATTGTATATTTTTTAATTTTGGAAAGTATATGAAACCTTCAATCATGTAATCTAATAGGTATTTCTAATTTAATCTACCTTTTTTCCAATAACATTTGTCAAAAATTTTATAAGAGGAAATATTTTTGCAGATGTGAAAAGTACACAAAGTTTTGTATTATTACACTATACAACTTTGCAGATATGAAATCTGTAGATTTTGTATTATTTTTTATTCTTTATTCATCATCTGCCAATAATTTGATCAGAAATTTTTTTTCTATAAATTTTTTCATCTGTATGCTGATCAGTTTATATAGACACATAATTTGGATTTTTTATTGCCAGCTAAATTTTGATTTTGATTACATTAAAATATAAAAAGAAATCTGAAACTTATCCCAAAATAGACAAATACATTTAAAAAAGAAAATATTTTTTTAATCATGTACTAAGACCCAAACTGAACTGAAAATGAAGAGTTCAAATCTTTAATATGATTAACATAAAATTTAAATGATTATACTTCATTGATTAAACCAAAAATGTACTCATCTTTCTATTATTATTATCGAGAAAAAAAATATTTTGTAGCTAAATTGCAACTAAAAAATAAAATATAAAGAGAAGCATTGAAAGATTATACAGTATAAAGAACTAAATTGAAATTAATTTAATATAAACCCTACCTTTATATAATAATATTCAAATACATTTCATTTACAAAAACTATCAAAGAACTAAAGATGACAAAAAATAAGTATAATAAGAAACAACAGTTAGGTTGATGCAACTAATGTAAAAATTGATTAAAATTTATCTATTATTAATAAGCATTTTCTTTGTTTATTACAAAGTCAAAGAAATAAAGAAAAATAATGAGAAGAGAAAAAAAAATTTACAATTCTTGTTTATTTAGTAATACAATTAGTATTCATATAAAAAGTTGTAATTTACTTTTAGTTTAGTAACAATGTTGTATTTAACTTTTATTTTAATAATAAAGATTTTTACAGATAAAAATAAATGTATTAAATTTTTATTCAACAATAATATTTTATACAAACCTATAGAATGTAAAATATGTAAAGCAAACTTATCACAAAATAATAAAAGATTTACTTGTATAAATAAAAGATACAGAAAATCAGTTTCAATATTCAAAGATTTCTTCTTTTTGAAAGAACATATGAAATGCAATTTTACAATGATATTTGGTTATTTTTAACTATCAAAATGCAATTATTATTTTATTAAAAGATAATAGACCATTCACCAAATACAATAACTGATTATATGAAATTCTATAGAGAACTAATTATTGATACTTTAAAAGATTATGAAAACAAAATAGGTAGTGAAAGAATCATTGTTGAAATTGATGAGTCTAAATTTGGAAGAAGAAAATATTATTGTGGCAGAGTTATTGATAGTGTATAGATTATTAATAGTATTGAAAAAACAGAACAAAAATGATGCTTTTTGGTAAAGATGCAGAAATATAATAAAGAAATAATCAAAGATATCTTAAATAAATATATTAAAACAAGATTTATTGTTCATATAGATTGTTAGAAAGGTTATTTAAATATCGATGAACTAGAATTCAAGCATAAAACTGTTAATTATTCAAAAAATTTTGTAGATTCTAAAACAGATGCACATATGAATACCATAAAAGAATTATAAAATGGTATCAAGTTACAGATTGCTTTATAAAATTGAAATAAAGACTTGATTAAATCATATTTATTTGAATTTATTTGGCACAAAATAAACAAAAACAGACTCTGGAATACATTTATCAAAGCACTATATTCTATAGCATATTACTAATTTAATAATATTACATTGTGACAATTGCATGCATTAGTATATGCTAAACTATAGTTCAGCTCTTTATATTTACTGCACCATCTGTGTATATAATATATTTATTCCTGTTTCTTATTAAATTTCTTCTTAGTATCTTTATTATTTCTTGGTTAACATTCTTATTTAGTTTTTACCACTTGATTATTTCTATTTCTAGCTCTTTTATTATTATAAATTCTTTAAGTTTTTACTCATTATTTTTCAGCTTCTCTGTTTTTACTTTTCAGTTAATTGATCTATAGCTAATTCGATTTTATTATTGCTTTTCTCTATCAATATATCAAGAATTACTCTAATCTTGTTATTTACTCTTATCTATTGCTAGCAACTGCCTTCTATCTGTTTTTCTTTTTTGTACACCCATCACATCTGCTAATTTTTATTATTAGTTTATTTCTTTGCTTTGCATTTGCTAATATTCTAATAAAATCTTTTTCTTTTTCTTTTTTACTATCTTTTTTAGCTGTTTATAGTCTTAAGCACCATATATTATTATTATTTTTATTTTATCTTCTGATATATACTTTCACTTTATCTTTATTGCTTAGTATTATGCTTATTTGTCTTAAAGTATTCTTTGACTTTTCTATTTAATATCTCTTTGAGCATCTTTAATTCTATTTCTTTAAACTATTCTATTTTTTGACCATATTGACTACTTACAATAATTTTTGAATTGCTGTCACATGATTGATTACCTTTTATCTTTTGTGTTAAGTAGCTGATTTAATTATATTAGATCTGTTTTACTTATTTCAGTTCTACTTCTTTTTTATAAATATGTTTGCAAAAGTTTTTGTATTTTGATATTATATTTAAATATTTTTTATAAGTTACTTTCAGTTCTTATACTTATTCTAAGCTTTCTTGTTTTTATTATTGTTAGACATGCTAAATTGTTTTTTCAACACCTATTGTTGACTGATATTTTTTTTAGGTTTCAAATGTTCTCTGTTAAGTTTACTCTTTAATAATTTTGTGTTATTTTTAACTTTATTAATTGTTCTAGGCTATTTTGTTTGTTTAATCTTCCTAGCAGGTTACTCATCTGCTTTATTACTAGCTCTTGTTATAATATTCTATATTTATCAAGTTCTTTATATTTTACTATACAATTTTCTAATTTTTTTTTACAAATTGCTTTTTTGCTTTACTAAACATATTATTGATTAATGTATTTTATATATTTTTTTTCTAAAATCTTAGTTAACTGAAGCATGTAGCTTAATTTTAAAATTATTACTATATTGTTTATATATATAATTAGGATCATTGTTATCTTTTTGTATTTAAGATCATTTATCATCTAACTAATTATTCTTTTAGCTTTTTTTTAACTAATATTTCTCATATTCTGTTGTTTAATCATATTTCTAATGAATGGATTCTTTTGTTTCTTGATTCTTTTATTATTTTATTTTTTTAAAACCTACTTATCTTTATTTTTTGATATTTGTATTTATTACTAGTAATTTTAATTTTGATCTATTTATTTCTATATTATTTATCTTGAAAAACTTCTTAGCTATTTCTAGAATCTTTAATAGCTAGCTTTTGCTGTTTGCAATTTATATTGTATTATCTGCATATACAATTGCTGCTTGATAGTATCTTGTGATATTACTATACTGCATTCTTTTTTTAATTTGTTGTTTATTTATATATCTTAAATTTTTATTTTCTTGTACTTTAACTAATAATAAATCATAAAAGAGACACCATATTAATAATGATATTATTTTATTTTGGTCTATTCCAACTTCTTCTTATTTTTTTTTTTTTTGATATTTTTTTTAACTTTTATATATTATTTCTCTTTAATATATTTTTGAGACTTATAAACTTCTTTTTATCTTTTTGATATTTTTCTAATTTTGTGTTTCTTTCTCTAAATTATTTTTTGTAATGTTCTACTATATCAGTTTTAACTAAATCTGGTTTTACTATTAAGTTTATTACTTCTTCTTTTTGTTCAATAAATCTGTTAAGTATAATCTTTTTATAAGGCTTGTATAAAAGACTAGTTATTATTTTTTCTTGATTATTTTAATTATTTCATATCTTGTAGCGAAGGATCAGACATATGACGGCCAGATTCAATGAACAGAGCAGGCTATGGTATCCTTCGCAGCTGTGCAAGCTGAGTCTAAAACGGTGAGCATATCTGTAGAAGACAACACATTAGGGTCAACTACAACATCTTTAAACTCCTTTGACCCTAACATTTGCTTTAACTTATTTT
>CAJVQA010012288.1:0-10200 GCA_910591915.1 Cetraspora pellucida
ATATATAATATATAGCATATATCTTTTATATCTTTAATATTTCTTATTATGTATTACTATATTTAGCATATTCTATTAAAATAACTTAGTTTTATTATAATTATTTATATATGTAAAATATCTATAAAAACACTGCTTTTTGATCTTTCAAGAAAATTAAATATTTTTATACATTTCATAATAAATAAACTAAATGTAATATTTAGTATCTTTATATACTATCTATTATTGCTTCTGTTTTAAAATTCCAAATTATTCTGTATTTTGTTAAGTCTTGTATAGATTTTATATAGAATCTGTTAAGTTATAATTATTATACTGTTATCCTATATCTACTTCTTTTAAGATAGTAGGTAATTAGAGCGACCTTAGACAGTGAACACTTTTTGTAACCTCACTTATTACTGTGTTATAACTAAGTTGGAAAGCGTTCTATTTTAGAAAACTTAACAAAGAAGATTTAAAGCAAATTGCAATTACGAAAGA
This sequence comes from Cetraspora pellucida, assembly GCA_910591915.1. Classification (NCBI taxonomy): domain Eukaryota; kingdom Fungi; phylum Glomeromycota; class Glomeromycetes; order Diversisporales; family Gigasporaceae; genus Cetraspora; species Cetraspora pellucida. Next base: position 487 of record CAJVQA010012288.1, read on the forward strand.
GGTTACAATTAAAAGTATATGAGGATACTAATAACTGTTTATTTTGAGTAGTATAAACTAGTAGTTTATTAGTGAAAGAGTATGAAGACTCGATGTTGAACTTGGGGTCCACATCTGCTGCTTTTATACTTTTTGGCTACATAGTAACTGTAACAGTCTATATCTTTTACATATACAAAATATTTTATAACTATTATTAATAAAATAAATAAGATATATTTGATAAATAAAATAAATAAAAGAAATAAACTAAATAATATATGTAAACTAAATATAATATAAAATATATATAGTTCAAATCACATAAATGCTATATGTTTGATATGTATAACATTTCGCGCAGTAGTCATTCAACCAATCAGATCATAGTTTTCTTAATAATTTGATTATTGGATTCGATATTGGGATCCTGTGATTGGAAAGAGATGATCTATACCTCATTAGAACCATCTTAGTGAGCTGATTCGAATAGTGGTGGTTTTATCAAATTATGTTCAGTAGTTCAAGAGTTATTGTCATTTTTGTAAATTAACAATACTATAGTTAAATAGCTTCTGTTATCATTATAGTTAAAGAAAAACTACAGATTAACAGTATTTATAATATTAAAGAGAAAAAAGGTTTCTGTTACTTAATTAAACTTAGGAAATTTAGCAGAGTTTATATATCTGTAAGCTAAGCAGCTAAGTGGCCAGGTAATTAAGCAACAAAGCAACTAAGTAATTAAGCATTAAGCAACTAGGTGACTAAATGACTAAGTAATAAAGTAATTACTAAGTAACTAAAATGTTCTAGTATTACAGAAACTTGATTTTTTACTAAATATAATAATTATATAATAATTATATTAATATTATAAAATTATAATATTATAAATATATAATAAAATATGTTAAAGGCCCGAATAATAATAGTCAGATCCAATATACAAAGTAGACTATAATACTTTGCACAGCTGTAAAAGCTGAGCATATAATGATCAATTCTATAAAAGATAATTTTAAAAGATTATTTACAATATCTTCAATTTCTATAATCTTTATACATGTTTTAACAAATTCATTCTTTATTATAATTTATCATTTATTCCTTATAATCAAACTATTTAAACTTTAATTCAACATATTGATAAATAAAATAATAACAAAATTGTATCTAATATAACATTTTCTGTTAATTAATCTTATAATAAAATCCACATATACCTTTCTAATGACACTCTTTTACCAAATTACATTATTATTATTTCATATCTTCTTTTTATATTTTACAACTTATCTCTTAAATCTAATTTCTTTAATTCAACTCCTATTATACCTGACCTATTTCTTGACAATTATTCATCAACTTCTTCTAATTATAATTTCTCTTTACCTTTATTTAACCTAACCTCACACTATCTTCATCTTAACATTGCCACACATAATGTTAAAGGCTTCAATAAATCTACCAAAAAAGAAGCCTGACAAGACTATTGTCTTAACCATGATATATCTATTGCAAGTATTACAGAAACTAAAATCTCTGACAAAACTAATCTCTTCTTTTGCAATAATAATTTCTTTACCTACTATTAATCTAACTCTTCTACTTTTATTAAAAGCACTGTTATCATGAATCACAATTATCTTAAACCTCATATTCACAGTATTTATACCTATTTTGAAGATGCTATAGCATTTGATATTTTTTTTCAAAGTAATATTAAGCTTTACATCATCTTAGTGTACCTGTTATTAACTGATATTTTTACTTATAATCAAACTCAAAATACTATTATTAACTGAATTCAACAAGCATTTCAACTTTATATTCACTTTATTATTTTTGGTGATTTTAATACAAAAGATAACACTTACAGTTCTTCTTCTAAATATAAACTTATTAATTTTCTTAATAACACCAATATGTATGATATTGGAGCTTACTTTAATAACAAATACTCTACTTGGTCTAATAATGCTAATAATAATCATATTGACTACATTTGAACTGACCAATTTAACATACAATTTCTTTTCTTTTATAGTCTTGATAACAGCCAAACCTCAACTTTCAGTGATCATCTAATTCTTTCTTCTAAATAGACATTCTTACATGTCTATAGCAAACCCTTATGTAAACATACTAATATTAGTCATTACATCTTCAACTACAAGGTTATGTCTACAGAGAACTGAAAATCCTTTGCAGATACCTTATTCTTACAAGTCTTATTACACAAAACTTCTATTAATAGTAAAACTAATAAAAGTATTGAAACAGCTTGACACAAAATTCAAAGCTCTATTATTTATTTTGCTACTCATACTATCTCTAATAAAGTTTCTTATAAATGTAGCTATAATTATCAATACTCATCTTACAATACCCAATTACATCTATTTTTTAAAAAACTTAGTTATATTATCAAACTTGTTAAAAAACTTACTAACATTCTGAAATCTTCAACATCAATTAAAATATTTCAAATTAACAAATAGTTTCAATATAACTTACAACTACTTAACTTCACCAACCTATCTTGTATTCAACTATAGCTTTAACATGTTTATTCTATCTAATAACAACTTTTTTTATACTTGTCATTTTGAGAACTCTCTTTTATTTTAACAACAAATTAACAAAGCTACTGACAAAAGATGTATTATCCTTATAACACATCTTACTTAAGCAATTAATAGCATTCTCAAATATTACTATCAACCTGTTCATTTCTCTAATATAAAACTGTCTAATAAGCTTATAACTGATCTATTACTTATTAAACAGCATGTTCAATCACATTTTCATAACTAAACTGCATTTAGACCTATTAATGAAACATTCTTTAATACCTTTTGGCAACAACACTATCTCTCACTGCCTTATATCAATTCAATCTAGTACTAATTTTTTAACTCTCCTATTGCAAATAAAGAACTTTCTCAAACACTCTTTCAGCTTTCTAACAACAAAGTTTGTAATCCTACAGGTATTTGTTATAAAATGCTCAAACATATTAGCTTTAAATGTATTTCTGGCATTATTAGTCTTTTTAACCATTGTCTTTTTAAAAACAGAATTTTCAAGTAATAAAAATATAACTGAATTTATTCTATTCTCAAATGTAATTTGTTTGATGGTAATTTTAATCTTACTTGACCTATTAGTCTTGTTGAATATATTTGCAAACTATATACTAAAATTTTTACAAACAGATTAAGCACTATATTTTTTTCTAATTCTATTCTTTTACCTTTTAATTATGTTGCACTTTCTACAATAGCATTTCAATTTCTATATACATCCTCAATAATCTTATTAAAGATGCTACTTGCATTATAAGCATTTGGCTACTTTTACAAAATATAAGTAAAGCATATGATTCTGTTAACTTTACTCTTTTTAAATACTTACTTTCTTGTCTAGCAATCCATTTATCTATTATCAATATTCTCTCTAATCTTCTAACTGATTGCCACAATCAAGTTATTACTAATCTTGGTCTTGCTTTTTCATATCCAGTTCACAATAACATCAATCAAGGTAAAACCATTACCTTTATAATAGTGCACATATTATAACCTACTTATCTCATATATACATGCACAAATGCCTGGTTATATCTTATAATCCTTTTGGGCTACTAATTCTAAACTTTGAACATTCAACTCATTGCAAAAACAATGCACTGTTTTGGCATATATAGATAACACTCTTTGGGTTGCTTTATCACAAACTGAGCTTTCTAATATATTATTTATAGCTGAATCATTTTATGATATGTCTAACATTCAAGTTAATTTCTCAAAATCTATTCTGGTTACCAATAATCCTCCATCTCACTATATCACTATCTCTTATAATAATCATTTTTTTTTACTTTATTCTTCCAAATAACCTTTTAAATTTTTAAATTGCTGGTTCACCTTGAACAATAGACAATCTAAATAATCAAAATTGCTTATTGCTAAATTCTTTCAACTTATTCAAATTGCTAAAACCAAAGTATTATTAACTCACATGCCTGTTATATTATTAACACAGTTATCATTCCTATTCTTGAATATTATCTTCAAATCATAATAATTAGCCAGCCTATCTGCAATAAAATCTTTACTTAGCATATTGGTCTTGTTAAACTTAAAGCCAAACTTTGCTATACAATACCTTCTAGTACCCTTTTACATTCAAATCTACAACATCAAACACATCTGAGACATTCAACTACAACACTATATTTCTAACCTTCTTAATAACTTAATAATTCTAACCTATTAGATACATCAACTCACATCTAAATTCAACAATTACAAAACAAACTCTGGTCTTCTATTAATATTTTTTTATATTCTAATTCAATTATTGATGGTCCCAACCATCTAACTACAAACTTTAAAATTATTAGCTTATTAAGCATATTGGTTTGACATTTTCTACTAACCCAATTTATAACATTCTATATACTCTTAATAATAAAGCTATCTCTCTTAAATTTCTTCTTTTATCTTATTCTAAATATTTTATTTTCAAAAAACAACTTAGATATTACAAACTACTTTTTCTTGATCAATTTATAATATATAATAATTTATGCTTATTATACTAATAATATATTTCTTTTAGACTAAACAAACTTCCTAAAGGTGTTATACCTCAATGGTTTGCCACTCTTAAAAACATTACTACAAGTTATTTCCATTAACATACACTATACAATCACTTTAATCTACCTCAAACAAATTATTTTTCTTATATTACTAATTACTTTACCTCAAATACCAAATTTTGGTTATTTACTATTCTTAATGATTAAACAATTATTGGCAAGACCCAAAGACATAATACCCCTATAGGCCTTACTCTTATTACTTACTGGCACTGCACATACCAGTCCTAGTTTTTAAATCTATATCCTACTTTTCTTTCTACTACTACAATATATTCTGAATGTCAACTTAATTCCAATACAATATCTAACAAATGCACTATCTTTATTTTTACAAACCTGGTTATAAAACTACTCTGCTATATCAATTTTAACAAAACTTTTAACTTATATGTCAATTTTCTTGATATTACATATTCTGTAGCTATTTGACATTTTTTATATATTCCATCTTCTCATTTAGTAATAATTAACTCACAACAATTACCTTGCATTTTTTAGTCTAATTAAGTTACTAATAGCTTACAGTTTATTGCTAATTTTAACTACAATTTAACTACTATTTCATTTTATTCTGATGGTTCTGTTATTGAGCTTGGTATTTCTTAATGCTCTATAGGCATAGATTGGGTTCAAGTTAATAATTCTGCAACTATTCACTTATTTTAGACATAAGTTAAACTCTGAACATGCTTTTTTAAAGCTAAAATTCTTGCTATTCTCTCAGCAATTATAACTGCTTTTAGAAACTGCTCTGTGCATATTTTTATTGACTCACAATCTGTAATATCCAAATACTACAGTATCTGCTTATTAGCATTCAAACTTTTTTATACTCATACTCTATACATCTTTATTTAGCAAACTCTTATCAACTTTATTAACTTATACACAAAGTTATTGCATACCAAGATGACCTATTTAATAATCTTGCTAACCAACTTACTTATAGTCACCAAATACTACTCTTTTTAACATTCTTAACTAACAACTCTTATAATTTTGCCTATACTCCATTTATTGACTAATTTTCTATTAAAATTCTTATTCAATACTCTATTTATACTATCTGTCAAGCTTATATTATAACACTTTGAACATCCCAATATCATTTTTAACAATGATCTACTATTGTTTCTAATATCAACTGGGAAGCCACTTGGCTTTACATCAATAATAATCAAAGGTTTTTAACTTTGCTCATAGCTTTTACTTCTTTACTCTAAAAACCTTTTGTGTTTAAATTCTCTTGGATAAATTATCTGTTTCTTACATTCTTTACAAATGTAACTTTTTTCACTTTTCTCTTTGTTACTAATATAATCAAACTAGCTCTTCATTTTACTAGACCCTTTTTCCTTCTATTTAAACAATTTATTTTTAATTCTCTTAATTGCATTTAAATACTATTACTCTTGACATGTCTATAACTTTATTTCTAATTTATATTAAGAAATTCTTACACTTAATAGCTTTAAATTACACATCTCTTTACATATGTCATCTTTTATTTCTATCCTATCTGGTCTAGTTTCTATTGACCTTATTTCTACTATTCATAATACTTTTATTCTTTATTGTATAGCTACTTTTCTTTCTATTAAATTTCTTCTTTATTTAAACCAACAAATATACAAACAAATATAGATTTTATATTGTATTTCACATTTTTACAGCCTCAAATTTACACTTACTAAACTCTTTTCTACTTTACAACAAATTAATAAAGCCATTGACAAAAGATATATTACTCTTACAACACATTCTACTTAGTCTATTAATAGCATTCTCAATTGCTATTATCAACCTGTTCATCTTTCAAATATAAAATTGTCAAACTACTTATTACTGATTTATTACTTTTTTAAACTATATGTTCAATTTCATTTTTATGATTTGACTATGTTAGACTTATTAATAAAACTTTTTTTAATAATTTTTAAAAGCAACAATACTTTTCACTTCTTCACATCAATTCAAATTGATATAATTCTCTCAACTTTCTTATTACTAATAAAGAACTTCTTTAATTTCTCTCACAACTACCTAATAACAAAGTCTGTAATTCTACAGACATTAGTTATAAAATGCTTAAACACATTAGTTTCAATGCATTTCTGTTATTACTGCTCTCTTTAATTATTGTCTTCTTAACAACAGAACTTCCAAATAATAGAAACATAGAATTTATCCTATTCCTAAATATAACATCTTTGATGGTAATCTTAATCTTGCATAATCTATTAGTCTAATCAAATACATTTGCAAACTTTATACAAAAATTCTTATAACTAACTTAGCTTTGTATTTTTCTCAAATTCTATTCTCTCACATTTAACTATATTATACTTCTCAATAATAGTACTTTAATTTCTATTCATATTCTCAATAATCTTATTGAAGATGCTACTTGCAATCACAAAGACATTTGGTTACTTTTACAAGATATAAGCAAAGCATATGATTCTGTAAACTTTGCTCTTTTTAAACATTCACTCATCTGTCTTTCACTTTCTTTATCTATCATTAACATTCTTACTGATCTTCTTACTAATTATCAAAACTAAGTTATTACTAATTTTAATCTTATTTTTTCTTATTCAGTTTACAATAGTATTGACCAAGATAAAACAATTACACCTTTACTATAGCATATCTACTATGACCTATTCATTTTATACATATACTCAAAAGTATCTGGATATATTCTACAATCTACTTGGAGCACTAATTTAAAACTTCAAACATCTAATTCATTACAAAAATAATGCTTTGTTCTAGCATATATGGATGATAGTCTTTAGATCACTTCCTCATAAACTGTGTTACCTTATATATTATCTATAGTTGAATTATTTATACTATGGCTAATATCCAAGTTAATTCTTTAAAACCTATTTTGGTTACTAATAACCTTCTATCTCACTATACTCCTATCTCTTATAATAACCATTTACTTCTACTACATTCTTTCAAATAACTCTTTAAATTTTTAGATTGCTGGTTTACTTTAGATAACAGGCAATCTAAACAAACAAAATTAATTATCTCTGAATTCTCCTAACTTATCCAAATTGCAAAACCAAATTATATAACTGATTTACATGCTTGCTATATTATCAATACAGTTATTATTCTTAATATCATATATTGCTTACACAATATTGTTATTAATCAACTTATTTGCACCAAAATTTTTACCTAACATATTGGTCTTGTTAAGCTTAAAGCTAAACTTTGCTGTACAATACTATTTAGACTCTATTAAATTCTTAAATTTACAACATTAAACATATTAGAGATATTCAACTACAACATCATATTTCTAATCTTCTTAAACAACTTAACAATTTTGACCTACTAGGCATATCTATTCATATATAAATTCAACAACTTCAAAACAAACTCTGGTCTTCTACTAATATTTTTCTTCATCTTAAGCCAATTATTGATAGACCCAATTACTTAACTACAAACTTCAAAATAATACAATTTATTAAACACATAAGCTGAACTTTTTCAACTAGCCCAATCTATAACATTTCATATACTCTAAATAATAGAACTATATCTCTTAAATCTTTTCTTTCTTCTTATTCAAAATATTCTATTTTCAAAAATCAACTCAGTTATCATAAGCTTCTTTTTTTAGACAAACTTATTACTTGTAACAATTTATGTCTACTGCACTGGCAACACATTTTACTCAGACTTAACAAAAATTCCAAAAGTTGTTATATCACAATAGTTTACTACTCTTAAGAACATTACTACAAGTCACTCTTATCAATGAACCCTATATAATTATTATAATTTATCTTTTACAAACTATTTTTGCTACTCTATTGGTTACTTTATCTCTAATACTAAACTTTGGCTATTCACTGTTCTTGATAACTAAATAATTATTGGCAAAGTCAGAAGGCATAATACATCTACTGGTCTTATCCTTATCAACTACTAGCACTGCTCATTCCAGTTTCAGTTCTCTAATCTTTATTCTATTCTTCCTTCTACTACCATATTATGTACTGAATACTATTTTAATTCAAATACAATTTCTAACAAATATACTATCTTTATTTCTACTAACTTGACTACTAAGTTTCTTTGTTGCATCAATCTCAACAAAACTTTCAACCTTTATGCAAAATTTCTTGATATTGCATACTCTGTTGCTCTTTAACATTTTTTATATATTTTATCTTCTTCTTTATTTACAATTATTCTACAATAACTACCTCCTATTTTTGAAATACATCAACTTTTTAATAACCTTTAGACTATCATTAACTCAAATCACAATCTATCATATATTTTATTTTATACTAATAGTTCTGTTATTGATTTTGGTATCTTGCAGTGCCTATGGATATAGGTAAGGTTCAAGTTGATACTCTACAACTATTAATTCATTTTAGACACAAGTTAAACTGTAGTTATACTCTTTTAAAGCTAAAATTCTTTCTATTCTCTTAGCAATTATTACTGCTCCTAGATATTGCTCTGTTTATATATTTACTAACTCACAATCAGTATTCTCCAAATATTATAATATTTGCCAATCCATATCTACTCTTTCTCATACTCATACTTTATATTTTTTTATCTGATAAACACTTATCAACTTTATTAAGTCTTATAAAATTTAGCTTACTTTTCACAAAGTTACTGCATACCAAGATGATCCATTTAACAATCTTGCTGACCAACTTGCTCATAATTACCAAATATTATCTTACTTAATATTTTTAATTAATAATCTCAACTATACTCCATTTATTAATAAATTTTTTATTGAAATTTCTATCCAATACTCTATTCAAACTATATATCAAACCTATTGTGAACCCGATTTTCGGGTCACGGGTCACGGGTCACGGGGGCGGTGACCATATCGAAGCAACGATCCTGACCCGATCCAAGGTCACACGAAAGTGACGGAAATGTCACTTACATTACTTACGTCGCTTCTGCTTCTTCGCTCGTATATGCGTTAAATAAAGGATATGCTTGTTATTTGATTTAAGTAGGATATAGCGTATAAGAAATATATTGCGTTT
>CAJVQA010012289.1:0-10200 GCA_910591915.1 Cetraspora pellucida
TGCAGATGCCTCAGGTCTTAACATCATACAGTAACTCGATGCTGCATTTAACCTCCAACATGGTGCTTCCTTTTATAGTAGAAACTGGGACTTGTTGCACTTACAAATAGAACAATTCTGGTTATACCTAGGGAGTTCTTTCAACCCTAGTAATATCATACTATCATGTATTGCAAGCTTCCAGCTTATTCGACAATACCTGCAGGACAATTCTGATTATGTCCAGGAGTTACACTGACCTCAGTGATGCCATACTACCTTGCAGATCTTATCTCACATTGGTTGGTTGATCCCTAGTCTTGTTTATTATAGACTTCTATATAGGTATGACCAGAACCTAATTTGGTACTTTTACATTGCACAAGGAAGTTATACACCTATCTTCAAGGTCTTCTCTTCTATAATTAAATTATTTGGCTATGTCAAAGATGCTTCTAATTTTGGTTAGACCAATCCTTTATCACAGTCCATTCTCATATTCACCACTTCTCTTACCATTTCAGTCTTGGTTACTTGTCAAACTACTCTCCTAATCAAATCCTCTCCTTGGATCCCAATTAAGACTTATTTGCACAATTCGTTAATTATCCTTCCAAGCAAGTACCCTACAAGTTGGATGCAGAGATGTTGGTACTACCTATATTGGGAGGTATAAGAATGTTGGTATTGCCCTAGCCTAAAGGACTTATATGTGCAATCCTTCCATAACTGTAACCTTCTGTAACAACTGCTTGTTACACATAGTGCCTTCATTTCACGATTGGGTCTCCTTTCAGGAATTTCTATTTTCATCATTGTACTGCACTTGGACTTTTAACCACAGGGCTTCATGTTCAATTACAGACTTCTTATTAGGTTACAGAAGCTAAAATCTTTCAATTTTGCCTTCAGCTAGACTTGAACCGTTAACCTTGACTATGGAGGATATGGGAGCTTAACTGCTAAGTTATAAGACCCACACTCCATTCTACTGTTATTATAATAAAACTTACAATTATAAACTATTTACTCATCTAAATCTAACCACCTCTTTTAACTAAACTGATTCATAGGTTATATGACATATCTTTTAAGAAGTGGCTAACTTGCTATTCTGCTTATATTAATATCTAATTTTAAGAAAAAATTCTATACATTAACTTTCTTATAAAATGCATATATTGTGTCTCAAACTAATATCTGCCTCAGATTATAGCAAATGCACCTTAGATACAAATTATTAGATAAAATGCATAATATTATTTAAGCTGTGATCTAACAAAAGAGTAAAATAAATTGAATAAGACATTTACTTAAAACTCTTTTTATTCTCAGTTTCTTAAATCTCTTTGCCATTTTCTTACTTGTAGCATTCTTTTTTTAAATCAATATGTTATACATTTCACTTAATAATTTACATCTAAGGTGCATCAGCTATAATCTAAGGCAGATATTAGTTTAAGGCACATCTTACTTAGGATTACTATTGCTTACAAAATTTTGCAGTCATGTAACATTAACAAAAATTCTTTAAATTAGAGTGAAGTTTCTGTTTTAATAGAATTTTAAAAATTTTAATAGTAAAATTGCTCAAAAAAAACTTTTTGTTAATGCATATACAGTTGCTTTATGCAGATTTTTAAGAAATAAGTGATTTTTGACAAAACAAATATTTGTTTTAAAGTTTTCTAATCATGTTATGTTATATCAAATTGTAATTAATATTAAACAATTTTTTGTTGATCATTATGTAATTACAAAATTTTTGTTAGTGATCATGACAAATATTATGCTAAATTTTTTTATATAAGTAGAAGGTATAAATAACAAAAATAGAAGGTACAAATAGTATTGCTCTAAAACAAATATTTTTTTATTTTTTTTTCTCTTTAAGCAGTTACACTAGTACTTTATTAAGATTTTAAAATTATATTTGCAATTATATAAATATTTTTAACAACTAAGTCTAGCATTACCTGGTCACCTTAATAGTATCTAAATGCAATCTGCTGCATTACTTTAAACAGAAGTAAGCTACTTGTCTAACTACTTAAAGTTTATAATAGAAGAGTCTTCTTCTTTTTATGACAAGTCTTATCATTGTCTTCTGTATTTCTATTCTGATTTGTTCTTCTTTTTCTCTTATTCTCTTTTTCTTTTCTTTTATCTTTTTGCTGATTTGTCTTTTTTTCTTTACATAATTTTATCTTCTTTTTTTTCTCTTTCTTTTTTTAACCTACTTATATTTTTACTTTTCTCTTCTATTTACTAATCTTCTTATATTGGACTTTCTATACTTGTTCATAAAATGTATTTTAGGCCATATTTGCTATTACACTTGTGAACTGCTGTCATAACTTTATGTTTAGAAGTTGCTGTAATCAATCTTGTGTTTTTTTTGGAATTAGAGCTTTAATTAGAGCCTCTTTTATTCTCACTTCTTCAGCTTCTGTTTTATCAAAAAGTGCTTTATATAATACATATAGAGGGATTTGAACTTTTTTCTCTTTACTAAGTTCCTTCTAGGCTGTTACAATGGTCACCTTTTGAATTTTTTTTCATAAGTTTCCTTGTCCTTTGCATGCTGCCAAATGCATCCGTGTTTCTTTGATTTTATTTTTGCATACTTGGCATTTAGTTGTTGTATACATATCTGGTCTTCTTTTGTTAAGTTCTTCTAGAGTTAAAAGTTTGTTTATCATACATTTTATAAATGCACTTCTTCTGATACTAATTCTTTTTGTTGTACAATGTGCCTCTTTTATCATCTTTAGCCTTTTTTAAAAAAATATCCAATCATAAATCGTAACTTCTAATTCTGGTTCTAATTCTTTAATTGCTCTTGTTTTTCTCTATTCTGCTCTTAATCTTGCATTTGTTATTAACTTACATAGCAATCTTGCTAATATGTAAGTTTGTTTGTTTTTTCACTCTAAGCAGTACTCTATTTATTTACAACTGACTTCTTCAACTTGTATTATCTTTTACTTATTGCTTCTTTCTTTGCCAAACTATCAGCTTTGTCATTTTATTTATCTTTACTGTAACTCTTTACTTTAACTAATTCTATCTGAATGTTTTTTGTTGTAATAAGGTCACTGATTTTCATTATTCATATTGTGTTCTTCTTTTTGAGAATCTTGTTCTTATTTGTTGTTCTAAACCTCTATTAATGTTTCTTATTGCTGCATTACTATCTGTATATATTTCTATTTACTTTTCTTTTGGTATTATTAATATTGCTGTTCATATTGCTATAAGCTCAGCTATTATTGATGTTTGTCATCTTTCTAGGCCTATTGCTATTTTTTCTTCTGGCTATTCTTGTGTTTTATTCATTTGGACCCATCCTATGCCTATTCTATTTTTAGTTACTGTATCTTCTTTGGCCTTTATATTTGCTGTACTGTCTGTATATATTATATACTTGTTCTTGTTCCTTGTGATATTTCTTCTTAAAACTTCTATTATTTCTTGGTTAATGTTTTCATTTAGCTTTTGCTATTTAACAATTTCTATTTCTAACTTCTTTATTATTCTAATTTCTTCCAGTTCTTGTTCTTTAGTTTTTAGTCTTTCTATTTTTGCTGTGTCTATTATTTGATCTATTGCTATATTAATTTTGTTACTATTTTTTTTTATTAACATATCTGAAACCATGTTAATTTTGTTGTTTATTCTGATCTACTATTGGCAGTTATCTTCTGTACTTTCTTCTGCTTTTGTATAGCTCTCACGTTTCTTTATTTCAACAGCTAATTCATTTTTCTTATTTTGCATTTGACAGTGTTTTACTAGTAATTTTTTCTTCTTCTTTTTAATTATTTTTTCCAACTGCCTATAGTTTTGTGCATCATATATTATCCACTCTTTCCTTCTCTTATTCTCTTATATACTCTTTCATTTAATTTGCATTGCCTATGTATTTTGTCTATTTGTCTTAAAGTGTTTTTTGATCTCTTTATTTTCTGACTTATTGAGCATCTTTTGTTTTTATTATTTTGAACTAATTTGCTTTTTTCCCTTTGCTTAACAGACCTTGGTAATTTTTTAACTACTTCCATGTTACTAATCTTTCTTCTTTTGTATCAAGCAGCTAATTTAGATATACTAAACCTTCTTTATTTATTTTATTTCTGTTTCTCTTCTATAAATCAATATCTACAAGTTTATTTATTTTAATGTCATATTCAAATATTGTTTATAAATTGTCTTTAGTTTTTATGTTTATTTTTAATTTTCTTGCTTTTAATATTGTTAAGCAAGCCAAGTTATTCCTCCAGCTGTTTGTATTTTTTAATATCTTTTCTATTTTCTATATATCTTCTGTTAGGCCTACCCTTTGGCAGCCTTGTGTTATTCTTAGTTTTGTTAACTATCCAAGTCCATCTTGTCTTTTTAATCTTGTTACTAGCCTATCTACTTGTTTTATTACTACCTCTTGTTATAATGTTCTACAACTTTCAAGGTTTTTGTGTTCTATTATGCAGTTTTCTAATATTCTTTGCTAATTACTTTTCTGTTTTGCCAAACTTATTATTGGTTAATGTATTTTACTTAAGCTTCTTTCTGACATCTTTGTTGGTTATAGTATGTAACTTAATTTTTTTTTAAATATTAAGGTGAGTACTTGTGACCCAGGATTTTATTGATAGTATATTTAGCTAATAGTTGCTTTACAACTACAGAGGGCAACTATAGAAAGAGTGTACAATTAGCCACTCATACAACTTTAGTCATTGTCTAATTTAAGTAGTCTGTCTGAAGGTTCTACACTAGCTGCCATACCTGGAACCTGCTTGTAAGTTTCTTATTTAACTATTCTGTTCCTGTATCCACCCATCTACCTACACCTACCAAGATGTCCTGGTCAATACTGATGCAAATATGCCATGGTTACTAAGTCTTTAAAGCAGTTCACTCATATGGGAAACCTTTAACCTTATACTAAACCTTTCAGAATCTTCTGTATTTTATTCTTACAGCTAACCTGATATCGCTATAGCTGAAACCAATACTGGTTGTCAGGGCATACCATTTAACCACTATGTTCTTGTAGAGTTCACCCCAACCTTGGTACTGACTTTACAACATATCCCTACTACTTTGGTATTCAATTCAAGTTCCATCAAGCTCTTAAACCAGATAGCTCAGAAAGGCAGGTCATAACTATACATTTCTGATTTACATGTTTGCTGGCATGTAATCTTTTCCTTCAGAACCTGGAAATTCTGGCAGCCTGGTTGGTTCCATTCAGCCCCTCTTCAAAGGCTGGCTCTTTGTCCAGTTTCACAAGTTCTAGCTCTGTTTCATAGGTCTAGTCTTTACAGTAGCACTATCAAAAGTTTGGATTACTTCTCTACTTGGGTCTTCCAAGTGGGCTTCTATCTTTTTACCTGGTTTCTATGATTTACATGGCCTAAGAACTTATCTTGGGTTTACACCACCTGGTACTGGTTTGTGTTTCTTCATACAACATTGCACAAATGCTTAAACCTTCTAGTTATACTGGTATAATATGGGTTACAGGTGTCTTATCCCAACCAATCATGAAAGACAGTTAACCATAATACAGAAAGAATTGCAAATTTTCGCTGTTACTGAGATTTGAACTTTAGACCTGCCACTTGGTGATTGACAACCTATCCACTTCACTAGGTTACTACACCCCTTGGATTGGAAATTTGTATCTTTGATTTTTATTAAAAGATGTTATATAATTTTGAAAAAAGTTTTCTTTATTATGGAGTAATATAAAGAATATAAACAAAATAAAGTAAACTATAGAAAGTATATAATTAGTAAAAGTATTATAAGAAAGATCACAACCTGAAAAAAGAAAAAATTAAATTTCTTATTACTAATAGGTGCTACTAAAGAGCAGTCTTTATAGAGATCCAAGTGGTTTCAGGGCTAGCATTATTATTACCTTTTTTCTGTTTATTAATACCTGATTTCTCTAAGACCCCTCAAGCTACTTTAAATTTACTAGATGTTTTTGAGATCTGTTCAGTTAAATGAGCTTTATTTAGGACTACTTTTTGAAGAAGCATGTTTCTCTTTATCAATGCTCTTTGAGTTGTGACTAAATTATCTTTCATCTGTGCTAATTTATTTTTTTTTTCTACTAATGTATTTTTTAAATTTTTTTTCTCCAGATCTAGTTAAATATTTTTAGTAGATAGTTCTGTATTTTTCACTTTTAATTTATGTTTAAAAGATTTTATTTCTGATAACTCCTTTTGAGCTAAAAAAACATCTACTCTAATTCTTTTGCTCTAGATTGAAGAGATTGTATCTCTTTCTTTACCTTGAATTGAAGGGCTTGCATCTTTTATGATTTTATAGAGAATTTGCTTTTAGCATCTGTAAGAGAAATATCCTTGTGAGTAATCTGAAGCTTAAAATCATTTATTTCTAAATGCAATTATCTTATCTTATTTCTAAGCTTAGAATCATTTATTTCTGATCATAATTATGCTATTTTTTTTCCAAGTTAGTGCATCTGATTAGAAAATTTTTTATTTTCTTTTTTGGATTTATTAAAGTCATCCTGTATGCACTTATTTTCTTTTTTTAATTGATTTAAAGAATTTTGCATATACTTATTTTCTCTATTTAAGATATCATATTTATTTGCAAACTAACTTTTCCAATATATAGCAACTTTACAATTTTTTTTTACACAAAAAAGTTGTTCTTTAAGCTCTGTTCAGCTGGAAGTATATTGATTAGCTAAAGAATTTTCAAATTTATTACCATTATTTAAATCTTTTAAGGTATGAATTTGGAACATTTTATTAGTAATTTTTTTTTGAAGAAAAAAAAATCTTATGTTTTTGGACTTGAAAGTAAGATATTTTAGATAAAAAGCATTGAACTATCTATTAATGCCTATTAATATACATTGATGAGTATTAAAATATATTGATATTTATTAAAGAGCATTAATATGTATTAATGTGTACTGAAAAATATTGATATATATTAGAGAATATCGACTTATATTGAAAAGCATTAATATATATATATTAATACATATCAATATTTATTAAAAAAATATTAATTTTTTTCCTAGTATATAAAATCTAGTAAAGATGGTTGTCTGTTTCTCTGATACATTTTATGATGCTAAGATAACCTTGTTATCAAAAGCTAATATTAAAGAAATTAGAGAATCAAGAGGTAGGATATCCAATGCATCAAAAATAATGGCTAAAAAATTTTATATTGGGCCTAAATGTATTTATAAAATATGAGATTATAAAAAACACCTTCAGCAAAGGGTTATTTTATCACAGTCTGTTTTGAAAAAAAAATTTCAAATTTATAAGAAAAACAGATTCCTAAAGCAGTATTAGAAGAAGTATCTATACTTCTTTTATTTACAGAGATTTTAAAAAAGAATAGTTGAAAAGGAAAGGTTAAAATAAATAAGAAACCAATTATTAAAGCAACCAGTATAGTAAAAAAAAATAACAAAAATAATATAGCCTCTTTCTCTAACAATTTATCTGATATATTCAAAGAAGATAGGTTAGAATCTCTTCTTGAAAACTTAGTCAAACATGATAAAAAACTTAAAAGCTTAATAGTTGATACTTCTAATATCTCTTCTATATAAGAATTCACATATATTAGCAAAAAACTTTCTAGTACTTAAGGCCAAATAGAGCTACTTCTCAAGCTTTGTACAGTTTATATATTTTTTTTAAGTTCTTTTTATTATTTAGATTAGAGAAATCAGTAGATAGAGGTGTGGCAACCTAGTGAAGTGAATAGGTTGTCAACCCTTAAGTAACAGGTCTAAGGTTCAATTTCCACGAATAATGAATTTTGAAAATTATACATATGTTACAGTAACTGTCTTTTGCTGATCAGTTGGGTTTTGGGTATCTGTAATCTTAGATACACCAAGTTGGGTCCTACCTAACATTGGGAGCTTGGGGCATCTATGCGAAGTGTAATGTTACATGATACATATACATAGAGAAATGTAAAACCAGTATCGTATAAGGTTTCGAGCAAACTCATGATAAGACCACTGATCGTAAAAGGCTAAGAAACTGAAAAGACAAAAACTCACTTGGAAATCCTGAGTAAAGAGGTAGCACAAACTTTTAATGGTGCCATTGGACTGATAGAAGCCCATGAAACACATTCATAAGAACTGTCGAATAAACTGGATGACAAAAATGTGTAGAGGAGCATATGACCAACTAGGCTGTCAGAATCACTGGAGGAAAAGAATACATAAGTATATCATATTGGGCCATCTGGATTAGATGTCTAGGGAGTCGGTTAGTTCTGAGTTGCAACTAGTAGGGGATAATGAAGAAGAAGTCAGAAAGATGGGTATCAGAGTTTAGATGAACTTTACAAAGATAATAGCAGTTTAAGGAGTAACCCTGACTGCAAGTGTTAGTCTCGGCCATAGCGTCAAACTAGGTTAGCAGTAAAAGGGAATATGGCTTGCTCTAGTAGGTTTGCCTCAAGGATAAAAATAGTCTAAGGATTATAGTCCTATAGTTAATAGTGAATAGATCTGAGTTTGTGACTTAGTAAAATTAATACTAGGGTTAGATCAGAGGGTTTAAATAGAACATCTAAGCAGAAGTATTAGGTACAGCAACTAGTAGGAAACCCTTGAGCAGACTCCTTAAATAGGTAATATAAAAAAGTTACATATGTAGCCAGTTGTACACTCATCTAATAGTTCATTATAGATACGTCTATATAAACATGTACTCACTATAAGTATTAATAAAAAGCTCAGACCAAAAAGGTTACCTTAATACTAAAAAAAAAAAAAAATCAGTAGATATTTGGGCCAAATTATGTAAACCCTCTAGAACCTGCTTCTCTTTTGGCAGAATCTTAGCTTCTGAGACCATGCTAAATGTTAAGATAATGTAAGTCTTTTTATATAACTTTATTCAGAATTGATTTTTATTTAAATCAATAATATTGGTTTGAGTTTATCATTATTAATATGAGCAAAATTTCTAGTAGCTGTAACAATCTTATCATTTTTGTCCTTTATACTAATTGGCACATCTGTATACTATTTCAATGATTTGAAAATATGTTTGGAATTATCCTTTATAGCAAAGTTAGAAGATTTATTAGCTTTTTACCTTAGGGCATTGATTGTTGCATCATTTACTCTCTCAAATTCACTTGTGCTATCTAAAAAAGAATTAGTAATCAATAGATCATTTATATTATAATGCAAGTATTGCAATAATAAAAATCACTCATCTAATTTTAATTCTTTTTCCTAAACTATATGAGACTGATACATTTTATACATTGCTAGTAAAAGTTTTGGCAACAGCTCATTATACATTTTGGCTAGCTATATTCTGCTAGTATCTGTTTTTTTCTGATAAATAATATCTAGTCCATTTATTATTTTTTTTCATCATAATCATTATTATTGTTTTTCTTATTATCTAAAGCTAAAGGTGTGTATTGGGACTATGTAGATGGAAGTTGGAGATAATAATGTGTAAAATTTAATTTAACTACAGATTTTTAAATTGATTATTGAACATTATCCTTCTGAATTGAGATGTTATTTGACCAATTTTATTTACTTTTGATTTTATTCTATTTATTCTTATAGATTGGTTTTATTGAGAGTGAGATCTTTGAAAAAATTTTATAAAATAATCTGAATCTAATTCATTTTTACTTATTAAACCTATTTTATTTAAGAATTTAGATACATAATAATTCTGAAAATCTTTTTCTAATTGCAATAATAGTAGAGGACCTCTTAGCTGTCTAACTGATTTAATAGTTTGTAGAGCTGATGCTTGTGCTTTTTGAGCAACTGCTTGCTAGATCATTTGTGATTAGAAATTAACTTTTTGTTTTTCTAATAAAGATTGGTATTCAGTTTTTTGCTATATTAATGCTTCTTGAATTACTTTTTGTATATTATTTTTAGTAAAAGCTAATTAAAAAGCTAAAGCAACTAGTAGTAAAAAATAGGATACTGGATATATACTAAGTAAGGTTTGCATTTAATTGAAAATTTGATTTAATTTTTCTGGGATTCTTTTATTCAAATTTTGTTCATGCTCTAGTTACATATTTTTTTTTTTTTTTTTTTTTTTTTTGCTCTTAAGCAGCCACACTAGTACTTTATTAAGATTCTTGTAACTATATACAATAACTACATAGAATTTTCCCAATAACTAAGTCCAGCATCAC
>CAJVQA010012290.1:0-10200 GCA_910591915.1 Cetraspora pellucida
TGATAAAAATTAATTGCAATAGTAAAAAGTTTTATTAGTAGCAAAGCTTTATTTTTTATAAAAATTATATTGTACCATAAAGATCATATAAAAAATGATCCACGTATACTCTACCCTTAAAAAAAAATTAGACATTAATTATTATACTAGCTCAAGAGAAAAGTGTATCGATAGTTGATACTATCTGCAGTAAATTCAGATTTTTATAAAAAATTTATTATATTAATGTGATCCTGAGTAATGTTTGATTTACTAAAATTTTGAACACCTTAATGTGACATATATAAATTACAATAAAAAGTATAATTTTAATAAAACTTAAATTTTTAAGTATCATAATTATTTAACTACAAATTTACATATAAGTTCACTATCTTATATATAGAATTCCAAGTTCAAGCACTCTACTTAATTCATTCTTTTGGGACCCATATTGTTATGTCATTAACCAATATCTGATGTACTATATATATGGAATGTTAGATGTTACAGGTTGGGACTTCGATCATAAACTGCGTTTACAATATCATGTGACCACATGATCAGATAACACAATACAAGTAGATAGGCAATATGTACAAATCAGTAGATCAATGAAGTAATAATTAAATAGTTTATTATAGTATGTAAATTAAATATGCATCACTGATGAATAGTCTATTATAATTTGTATACAATCTTATATAAAGTATATAGTTATCAATTTGTAGTCTAATAAACTCCAAATTAGTATATATAGAAGTAAAGAGTTAATAATAAAAGGAAGCTTTGATCTTTTACTAATATAGAACCAGTACTTTTGCATATAAATAATCTGTTATCTTTTTGTGTAAGATAAGCCTTTAGTATCTTGTATGTTATAAAAGCAGTGTTGTGAAGGTGTGTCAAGTAGTGAGCAGTGTTAAAGTCTTTGAAGTGCAGACCAAACATAGCTATATCGAAAAGTGCTCTTGTAACCAAGCTAGATTAATAGTAGGAACCCACCTATTACTAATCCACATAACATATATTAAAAAACTTATAACTTTTTTATATTTATTTTATATTTCTATATTTAATATATTATTTTATTGCAGTTTAACATATATACTACTAATAACTTTGTTTAATTTATCTATAATTTAATATACTACTATATCTAAGTTATTTTACACTTTAATATAATACTAAAAATTAAATTATTTTGTTATAATATTATAAAAATTAAATTATTTCTACTTTAATATACTAAATACTAACTTATTCAACTCTATTATTTATTAGTTTTTACAAGTCAAATATATAGGCTGAATCAAGTTAATAATATTGAGAGTAAATACATGATATTAATGTAGTTAACCTATGAGTTGATTATTCAATTCAACTAAGCCAGAATACTGCATGATACTAAAGTTAACTAGAAGGATTCTAAATCTATATTTTCTATAATATGGCAGAATATAAAAAAAAAAAGAATAAAAAGAAATATTTAATAAAAGACTATAGGATTATAAAATACATATAAGTGAATTAAGTATGCTTTAACAATTGAGTTATGTGATAATCATGATAATTACTGACAAAAATTATAACATAATATTATTAAATTAATAGCAAACTTTACCTCGATTATCTTGGCTTCTAGTAATTAAAATTGAGCAAACTTTTTTTTATTTAAAAGCACTATGCTTTTTCTACAAAAAAAAAAAAATAACAAGTCCATAACTGGTTGCTGAGATAATTAAAATATATAATGATAAATAAAATTTGACATATAGTAAATTATTTGATTTATCTTTGCAACTAGTAATTAGATTTGGCCAAATTTTTTTTATTTTTTATTTTTTTTTGATATTAAGGTAACCTTTTTGGTCTTTTGACTTTTATTAATTACTTATTAGTATTGTAGTTCAATAAACCACTACAGAAGAGTGTACAATTGGCTACACATATAACTTTTCTATATTACCTATTTAAGAAGTCTGCCCAAAGGTTTTCTACCAATTGTTGTATCTAACATCTCTGATTGGGTATTCTTCTTTAAACTTTCTGAATCTGTAATCTGTATTAACTCACTGGGTTATATCTAGATGCTCAAATCATCATCTTAATCTTAGGACTGATTTATCTTTAAAGTAAATCTCTCAGAGCCTTTTGTACTTATTTTTATAACTGATCTAGATATCACTATGGCAGAATCAACACTTGTGGTCAGAGCTAATCATTAAACTGCTTGCTCTTGTAAAGTTCACTTAGACCCCAGCATCTACTTCATAGCATAACTCTGGTACTTTAGTATACCTTTGCCTTTTTCTCTGCCTTTTTACCAAACTCTTAATCCAGATAGCCCATGTAGGATTACAACCAGTTTATTGATATATTAGGTCAGTCTGATATCTTTTTTCTTTAATTTGTTTTGACAGCTTGATTAGTAGTATTCCCAAAACTCTCAACCTAAAGGTTCTTGTCCATCTGGCTACTATGACCAGATACTAGATTTTGGTATCTATTTTGCCAAGCTAGTCTTTACAGTAAGACCATCAAAGATTCAGCTACCTCTCTACTTAGGTCTTCTCAAATGGACTTCTTGTTACCTAATTTTAACAGATTTATATAACCACAAGAACTTATTTAGTATTTGTACTGCCTAATTTGTCAGTTTGTATTTTTCTGTGTAACTTCAACATTGCACAGATATTCTATGACCTGCCAGTCATGTTGGTGTGACTACTATTACAGATATCCTAACCTAATCATTAGTAACAGTTACTATAATATAAATATTATATAGATGATTATCCAAATTTTCACCATCTATATTTTTTTTAAATTTTTTTTATATTGTAGAGAAAGTACATATTTATTATATAAAATTAAAATTATTAATTTTAGATTAATAATCATTAAGAAAATTAGCTTAGAAATTTGACCTATAAAATTTTTGTTTTTTTTAATTTTTTAGCTAATTATTGATTAAAATTTGATCAAATTTTTACAGTAGATAGAGAATAGGTTTTTTTATAAATTAGTAAAATTTTATTAAAATTAAACTGATAGTTGTTAAAATATTTATTCAAAAACAAAGTCACTTATAAAATTTATCAAAACCCTAAAAGTAAAGTTAAATACTTGCTAATTATACAAGCATATGATCTAAAAATAATATAAAATAATTCTCAAGAAGTAAGAATTACTATAGTTAAATCAAGAACATAAGTTAATTAGTAAGTTTTTGAGTTATAAGCTAAGTCCTTAAATATGAAAATATTTTTGTTACTCTTTATAATAAGTTTGTATTTAGAAAAAAAACTGTGAGTAATGTTTTAAGTATTAAAATTATTAAGAATAATAAGATGAATATAAAGTTAAGAGGCTTGTTAAATCTAGTTAATTACTGTATTTTGAGTTTGATTATGAATAGAAGTGTTAGTTAATAATAGATATACTAAGATGATATGAAACTTGTTATTGCTTTAAAAGAAATATCAAATGCTATAGCACTATCAGTATAAATATGTCACTATAAATATAAAATTTAAGATAATTGTAAATCATAATGGCAGTATCTTTTATAAAAGTAAAAAAATTAGATCAGTAATAAGTAAAAAAATTATTATTGTAAAAAAAAAAATTAGTTTTGTTTGAGATTTTAGTTTTTGTAATACTTGCAATAGATATGTTATAGTTAAGACAATAATCTTGTCATGCTTCTCTTTTAGAAGATTTATTGAAGCCTCTAACATTATGTATAACAATAATTAGATGAAGGTAATATAAAGTTAAATCAGGTAAAGATAAAGATAAGCTGTAATCAAAAAGAATTAAAGAATTGTTATTAAAAGGCAGATTAGATAGAATAAGGTAATTTAAAAAAATTTTATTAGTATATTTTAATTTTATATAAAATTTTTAAAATACTATATAAAACTATATAAAAATAATCTATATACCCTTTATTTTTAAAATAAAAAAAGAAAATTAATATATTTTAGAGAAAAAAAAATTAATATATTTTGAAGAGAAGTTATAAAATGCATTATTATTTATGAATTATTTATATTATCAAGAAAATTTAATTCTGATTAATTAGTCAGTAATTAAATTATATATATTATTTGTTTTACTTTTATTAAATATTAATACTATTGTTTTATATATATTAAATATTTATTATAAAAAGTATTTAAGACAGTTATTTGCACTATACATCAGCTTATTAAAAAATTAAAGATATAATAATAAACAATAATGTTATTTGCTAAAAAAAACACTTCTAGTACAGAACTAGTACACAAATCAAAAAAAGTACAATGTAATTGCCCAAAATATAATAGTAAATATGTTAATTTTAGAACTAAACAAGATCATATAGCCTTAGCCAATATTGAAAGTACTAGTATAAGTAAAAGACAATTATTATTAAAATGTAAACATAAAAAAGAGCCATTTTTAAAACTTTCAAAATATAATAATTCAGAAAATAAAAGTTTAAAAAATAAAGGTATAGAAGAAAAAAATAATGAAGATGAAGATTTAGATAATAATGATTCTAAAAACAATTATATAGAAACTAATAGATCAGAAAGTAAAAATAGTACTAGCAATAATATAAAAAGAAATAAAAAAGATGACTATTAATAAAGAAGATAGTATAACAAGTAATGAAAATAATATGAAATTAAGCACAAATTTTATAAATACATTTTTTAAAGATAATTTTAATGAACAATTATCAATTATTAAAAGAGCAACTAAAGATAAATTTAAACAACCTTTACCTGTTAATAATAATGAAGAAATAAATATTAAACAATCTTTAGAAGAATCATTACTATTTAATATATATCAGCTATCTAATAATAATAATGTTATAATAATTCAAACTAAAGAGTCTAATGATTCATCTTTACCAAGCAATTTTTCAAATAACTCAAATGATACTGCAAGTAAATCTTCAAAAAATTTATAAGAAAGTCATAGATTAATTAATTTTATTCTACTAGAAATTGATTTTGAAATTTTTTATCTACTGTTTACTTTTGCTAATAATAATAAGAATGAAGCAATTATCTTATGAATAATAAAATATTAGCAATATTTCAATATTTCCAATATTGGAACTAAAGCATTAATTAATTTTTTTTATTATATACTTATATATTTTAAAATAAATGAGCCTAATAGTTTTTTGACTACTATGTTTATAGCTAAATCATTTTTAAGTATCTTAACTAAATATAAAAAATATGTTGCATGCCCAAAGTGTTATAAACTTTATAAGTTATTAGATATAAAAAACTATTAAGAAGATAATAAACCTGTATACAAAAGATGTATATATATAGAATATCTTGAACATAAATTATTATTTTAAAAATTAGTCTGTAATAAACTATTAACAGAGATTATAAAAACTAAAAATAGATCTTTATTATGACTATTAAAACTTTATCCAGTTAGAAGTATAAGACAACAACTTTATATAATGTATTAATGACCAGACTTTAAAAATATGTTATAGCATTCTAGTAATAGAAATATTCTGAATAGAATTTTTTAGACATATATACAGGTTAAACAAATGAATAAAGGATAAATAATAAGTAAATAACAAAAAAAAATTTGTCATTATTTTATTCTATATCTGCCAAATAATAGCAACATAACAGCAGCATAACAGTAAAATAACAGTAAAATAACAGGAGGTTTGTCAATATAAATAACATAATAGTAATATAGTAGCAAAATAATAAAACAGTTCTATTATTTTGCTATTATATTACTATTATGTTACTTATATTAATAAACTTCTTATTATTTTACTGTTATTCTGCTATTATACTGCTATTATGCTACTATTATTTAGTAGATATAGGGTAAAATAATGACAGATTTTTTGTTTATTATTTATTTATTATTTATTCTTTATTTATTTATTTAACTTGTAATATAAGAGTGATATTTGGAAAAATTTTACAATTAATCTTGATAATTCTTAACTATTTTTTACAAATAACAGACTTGATACTCATATTGGCCTAGCTCTTAATATTGATTAGTTCCAACTATTCAATTATACAGTTCATAGTACTAATGTAATTTATAAAGTTTTATATAATTTATTACATGAAGAACTATTCAAAACAAACAATATTTTAATATTAGATATTATACTGAGACTAATAAACCTAGTAAACATCAAATTAATTACTATTTTGTACTAATTATTAATAAGTTATAGGAATTTTCTTTTAATTTAGAATTACCAGTAATATTTAAATATAATAAAAAAAGAAAGATATATATAACATTAATATTATCTGTTAATGATGTTCCTGCTGCAAGAAAGATTTGTAGTCATGCAAGTTATATAGTTAAATGCTATTATTGTCCAAAATAATTAAAATATAACCTTAATACTAAAAAAAACCACTATGATAGTTTTAAAAATATGGAAAAATATCTTAATTCTGTAGATATTTCATAATATTTTAATATAGCAAAACAATAGTTATATTGCACAAATAAGAATGAATATAAACAATATGTTAAAGATATAAAAATAAGATAATTAGAACTATATTAGCTAAAAAATTTTGATCTAGTTAAATTTATAGTAATTAATCTAATGCATTGCTTATTTTTAGATATCAGCAAGTAGATAATAAAATAGTGTTTATTAAATCATAATAAACTTGACAATGCTAAACTTTTAACAATCAAAAAACATATATCAAATATTAAAGTTTTTGTTAATATAGATCATATTTTATCAAAAGTAATATATAAATCAGAAGAGTTTAAGTGATTTATAGCAGATTAATAATGAATATTCTATTAAGTCTATGCTATTTCTTGTATATAGCACAGATCAAATGAATAAATAAAGGGTGAATAATAGGTAAATAACAGAAAAAAAATCTGCTATTATTCTACTCTATATCTGCCAAATAATGGCAGCATAATAGCAGCATAACAGCAAAATAACAGTAAAATAATAGAAGGTTTGTTGATATAAGTAACACAATAGTAACATAACAGCAAAATAATAGAACAGTTCTATTATTTTACTTTTAGTTACAAAAACTAAAAGTAAATAATTATGAATATTAGACTATACAACTCTTTCTGACGATCACCTGAACCAAGTTGGCACTAAAAGTAGATTGAAAACTCTGGCTCCAAAGTAGATAATATTCTTAGTTTTACATTAAATAAACTTGCTGTTAACAAAGCTCAAGTACATAATACACTGAGGAGCAGATAAAACTTGAGTAATTCTTGTCTTGGATTAAGCTTTTTGTCTGATGGACTTTCTCACATATTTGGCATCCAAACTAGAAGGATATTCTGGAAGCAAGTAAAGACAAAATCAGTTCTCTGATTAAGAATATTAGAAGCAGAAGAAAAAGAAAAACAAGTAGAAAAACTCTTCTTAACTTGAACCCTTGCAACAACAATATATCTTCTCTTCATTATTTTTTTGTTTTTCTTTTTTCAAAAAATAGGGAGTTGGCTCACTTTCATCAAAAGATTGACATTGTGCATCACTTTTTTTTGTGGTTACATGCTTGTTTGAACATAGTGAATAAAGAATACAACAAACATATAAGTTAGCCAATTATGTGGAGCAGATTAGAAAAAGATTTAATTCAAAAAGACCAAAAATATATTAAGATTGTATATATTTTGAAGCCATGTGCATATTTTTTAAAAAAATTGTTACAGGGGTTTATTAAGAATTGAACCACTTAAGTGCACTCCAAACCTTGGCACAGTACTCCACCTACTTGAAAAATTCTCTTATATGAAAAGTGCCTAGCTCGAACTTCGTCTTACAAGTGAATACAGTTTTTATTTTAGTTAAGAGTATCTAGTTTTTAGAGAATAGCCATAGTTTATAAAATGATGAAAACATTGTAATGAGCAGCAATCATAGAATAGAGTTTTATTCTGTTAGCAGATTTCTTCTTTTATTCTTCTTATAGATTAGTTTTGTTTTTTTTGTTAGTTTTATTTTTCTTATCATTTTTATTCCTTTCTTTGTCAATTTTAAAATCTTTTTTTTTTTTCTTTTCTCTATGAGAAAATGTCTTCAGATTGGTGGTATCCTATTGTAGAATGAAAGTCAGACGAGTCATAATTTTTAGTCCTAACTGGATTAGTGCAGCAGATCACATTTAGGTACTATTTAGGTAGTCAGATAATGGTAGACTTATAAGTTAAATGATATTCTGTATTTATATATATAGCTACAAATAGTTTAATAAAGTACTACTATGACTGCTTAAAGAAAAAAATAAAAAATAAAATAATAGAACAGTTCTATTATTTTGCTATTATGTTACTATTATATTACTTATATTAACAAACTTCTTGTTATTTTATTGTTATTCTGCTATTATGCTGCTGTTATGCTACCATTATTTGATAGATATAGGGTAGAATAATAGCAGATTTTTTTTCTATTATTTACTTATTATTTACTCTTTATTCATTCATTCAACCTATATAGAATATGTTAGATGTTAGAGATAAAAAAATTAATTTTAATTTTGTTTATATATACAATTTATTAATAAGCTAAATAGTCAAGCAAAATAATATAGACAAAGCATATAATTGGCTAATAAACATGGCATAGTTAATTAAAAAATATCATAGCCCAACACATATATTATTAAATATTCATTTATTATTTTATATTAGGCAATATTGTCTAAACTATAGTTCATTTTATACTTATTGGTACTATTCTTTTAAAAGGATAAATGGTCTTTTAGGATTCTATTTAACAAGCAATTAGTTAATTGAACCTGAACTTATATATATTCTAATAAAAAATATACAAATAGAATTTAAAATAAATTCAGCAAATAACAATAATGCAAGATTATTATTAGACCAAGTTCTTTTATTTTGAATAAAAAAGTATATAAAAGTTTAAAAATAACTAAAAACTTTAAGAATAAAGATTTAATAATGTATTTAAAAATAGCTGATAAAATTGATACAACAAATATAATCACTAAAGCAAAAAGATATTCTAATTAAATGTTAAAACCTATTCTTTTAAATATATATATTTTTTAAAATATTTATTAAAATCTTGTTAAATATTATTTTATATTATATAACATAATATTGTTATTAGTTAATAATATTGTAATCTAATATAAAAAATTAAGAATAGAAGCTAATATATATAGTTTAAAAATAGCTTCACAATATGTTAACTACTTATATATTAGATCAAAGTTTTTAGCTTTTGCAGATAATACTGTTAATATATATTTAGAACAAATATAATTCTTTTTTTAATACTAGGAAAACAGGAACTGTTGTAAGCCTGAAACAAAAATTGATTTGTAACAGCCAATCAAATGGTTTGATTTTATATTAATTAATCATGTGGTCAGATAGACGAACAATAATCTGCATGACAGATACCAAATTTTGCTAATGGCCTCTAGTATATGTGACACTCACATGATATACATATTCCTGAAAATGTAAATTCTTCGCTACACTCTGGACAATAAATTTTTTAATAATATTTTTTATTTAGTTTATATTTAATGATATTAGCAATACAAAACACAAAGATATTATTTATTATTAAAGAATAATGTATATTATAATATAGAAATTTGACAAGATAAATTTTATAACAAAGCTAGAGACTGTATAATTTCTGTTCAAAGGATATTAAAATGATTTATCTCTTCATCATACAAATTTAAATATAGTACTTTATTGCAAAATATATTAGTTTTTTTTTTTTTTTTTTAATATAGACAGTCACACTAGTACTTTATTAAAATTCTTGTAATTGCTACAATTACATAGATTTACCTAACAACTAAGTCTAGCATCATCTGGCCACCTAATGGCGTCTAAGTGCAACCTGTCACATTACTTTAAGCAGAAGTAAACCACTCGTCTAACTACTTAAAGTTCATCTTTCTCCTTTCATGACAAGCTTCAAAAATGTCTTCCTAGCTTCATCTTCAATTTGTTTTTTCCTCTCCTTTAATTATCAAGCAAGAAGATTCTATAATCCTTACCTAAAGAACAACAGGATATAAGAAAAAAAACTAAAAGGAAATAAAAAAAAAGAGAAAACTAACTACAAAATCTAAACGTAAACTAAAAGAAAAAAGAAAAAGATAAAAAAAGAAGAATAAAGAAAAAACAAAAAACATGAAGGCACTATTTTTG
>CAJVQA010012291.1:0-10199 GCA_910591915.1 Cetraspora pellucida
TTAGTTGTTAGGTACACTTATGTAATTGCAATAGTAGTTCCATAAATCTTAATAAAGTACTAGTATGACTGCCAATAAAAAAAAAAAAAAAAATTAAACATATAATAGAAAAAAACAATAAAGCAAGGTTAAAAGAAAAGAACAATTAAGAACATTATATCTATATGATCAAGCAAAACCAAAAAACTAGAAAAATTATGCACAAGAGTTGCAAAAGTGATTAGAAGTAAAAGAAAGTCTAAAAAACATTCAAACAGAAGTGCAAGATATAAAAAAACATATAAACAAATAAATGGTATATGGGATACTATAGAAGAAGCAATTATTACTACAACTAATAAGCATATACCCAAAAAAAGAATATACAACACAACAACAAATAGAAGAACTAGTTAAAAAACACAACAACAAGAAAAAAATATTATAAAGCTACAAAGATTAATCAAATACACAAAAACAAGAAAAGACCAAGAAGTAACAAAAAAAGAAAAAAGTAGGACAAATAAACAATTAAAAGCACTAGACAACAAGATAGATGCAAAACTGCCAAAATTACAAAGTCATTGGTCATATGCCTAAATAGAAGATATGAAAGAATGGCAAAAGCTCCTATAAGAAAAAAAGAAAAAAAACTAGAAACAAGTACAAAAAAAGTGAATAGAAGAAAATATAGACAAAAGATGCAAAATGATTAAAACAGACCAAGAGAAAATGCTTGTTAGCCTTTTAAATAAACTATATAAAAAGATAATGCTTGATAGGCTTATCAAGCAAGAAAAGGAGAAAACATATCTAATAACAAAGCCAGAAGAAATAAAAACAAATATAGCAGAACATTATAAAATACAATTTAGAAAGAAAAACACCAAATTAGAAGCAATGACAAAAAAGTGAAAAGAGATATATGAACTAAGAGAAAGTATCAAAAAGGAATGATATGCAGAAGTCAAAAGAAAAATTAAGAAAAAAGAATAAAAAGAAGTACTAAGAGAGTTAAAGACAGGAACAGCTCCAGGTATCTTAGATATAAGCTATATAATGATTAAGAAAGCAGAAGCAAAAACACAAGAAGTCTTCAGAAGCTTTGCAGAATTATGCTTAAAAGTAGAAGAAATTCCAATAAAGTAAAAAATAGCACAAGTTTACCCTATACTAAAAAATGTAGAATAGAGATATAGCTTAAACAACATCTGTTCAATAGCATTGATTGAAATATTTAGAAAAGTTGTGACAAAGGTAGTAACAAAAAGGCTTGCCAAAGTATTTATAAAAAAAGAAATACTTAGAAGGCCAAACTTTGCAGACCTTTTAGAAAACTCGACTGAATAACCAATACAAATTTTAAACATAATAATAGAGGAAACAAAAGAAAAAGATAAAGAAATATAAATACTGTTGCAGGATATAAAAAAGGTATTCAATTCAGTTCCTCTTGAAAGTTTTGAACTAGCATTGCAAAAAGTTAAAATATTCAAAAGAACAATTAAATATATACTGAATCTTTTTTACAAGAGACAATTAAAAATAATTATAGCCTATAACCTAACAGAAGAACTAACAGAAGAAGATGAAATAGACCAAGATGAAGTAATTTCACTATTAATATAGCATTTCTTCTATGACCTATTATTAGAAAGAATTCAAGAAGATGAAAGCTTAAAGTATACAGTTGAGCAACAGTTACAAAAAGATATGCAGTGCAACAATATTACAAGATATTGCCAAGTAGCAATTGCATATACAAATGATACAACATGGGTTACAAGCAGTAAAGAACAATTGTTAAAGATCTTAAAAATAGTGAAAGAGTTTTTTAAAATAAATAATATAGAGATAAATGGATCAAAGTCAAAATTAATAATAATGAACATGAAAGTCTAAAAAGAAGAAAGTGCAATAATATATAGAAAAAACAAGATAATAAAAGAACCAAGACATAAAATAGTTTATTTATTGAGAATATAGTTAAACAACAGAATGTGAAAAATATAAGTAAAAAGAAAGACAAAAAAAATAGTAAGCCAAATTATAAGAAATCTAAAGTACAAAAAAATAACAATAAGTCAGATTGCATATATAAACAATATGATAATAATATTCAAGCTAAGTTATATGTTATAGCTAACAAAAATGTCAAACAGAAGCTTAAATAAAATACATTAACTAATAATAAATCTGGCAAAACAAAAGAGCAGCTTGTAAAGAACAGTAGAAAACTATGTAATAGAACACAAAACTTTTGACAGCTGTAAAACATTGTAATAAGAGTTAATCATAAAGCAAGTGAGTGGCCTCTTAACAAGACTAAACAGACAAGACAGTCTCAGACAGCTAATAAGACTAAGAATAACACAAGGCTGTTAAAGAGCAGATTTAATGAAAAATATATAAAAGACAGAAAAGTGGCCAGAAATTGATACATATTTAAAGAACAACTTAGCATGCTTTACAATACTCAAAGTAAGAAAACTAAAAATAAACATTAAAACAGAAAGTGAACTATGAACAATGTTTGAGTATAGTACTAAAATACAAGAACTTGTAGATATACAATTGTAGAAAAAAGAGGCAGTTAAAGTAAATAAAGCTGGTCTAATATATCTAAACCAACTACTTGATATAAGGAAAGAAAAACTAATTATATGATAGCAACTAAAAAGCTATTAAGGCCAATCAAGTAAAGAAAAAAAGCAGAATAGTTCAAAGCAATTGAATCAAAAGTGCTTAGCAGCCAAAAGAATAGAATAATACAAAGACACTTTAGAACAAGTGAACAGAATACTCAGACAATACAAGTTGAATAAAGGCATATATCAGAAGATAGAAGAAAGAAAGAATAGATAGTATATAACACACAAGACCACAGACAGCTCAGAAAGGTAGTCAAAAAGAAAAAGAAAAAAGCATTAATTGAACACTGACAAATGAAGTGCAGAGAGAACAAAGTAGCAACTAAAATCAATAGATATAAAAGATGCATAAGTAAAGAAGAACAAATAGAAAACAGTTGCCAGCAATAGATAAGATTAAATAAAAACATTCATGTAATTCCAGATAGATTAATAAATAAGAATAATAATCAAATTAAGATAATGATAAACCAAATAATAGACAAGACAAAAATAAACAGATCAAAAATAAGCAAATGCAAATTAAAGGGTTTTACAATGATAAAAGAACTAGAAATAGAAATTATTAAATGACAAAAACTGAAAGAAAATATTAATCAAAAATAACAAAAGTTCTAAAAAGAAACATTATAAGAAACAAGAATAAATATATAATATACACTAATGATACAGCTAATAGAAAAAATAGTAAAGAGCCATCATCTAAGAACAATATAGATTTTGAATGAGTTTAAACAAATGAAATGCAAGAATGGCTAAAAAAAAAGTTAGCATTTGGACTAAAAGGATGGCAAATGTTGATAATAGCAAAGTTGGTAGCAATTTGAGCAGCAATTTTAACAATACCTAAAGAGAAACAAATAGAAATATACACAGATAGTAATGCTGCAATAAGAAACATTAGTAAAAGTCTAGAACAAGCAGACAGAAACAAGATTATTAAGAAGAAGAATGCAATATGGTTAATAAATATTAAAGACCTTGTCAAGATAAAAAACATTCAGATAGATTTAGTTAAAGTTAAAAGTTATAGTAAAAACAAGTGGAATAATAAAGCTAATAATTTAGCAAAAAAAAGAACAAGAAGTAGGAAAATAGTATAGGCCAAAAAAATCAATTGTAAAGAGATAAAGTACTGCCTAGAGTAGAAAAACAAACAAACTGACATATTAGCAAAACTGCTTTGTAAGTTAGTAATAAATGCAATACTAAGAGCAGAGTGAAAAGAAATAAGAGCAGTTAAAGATTTAGAGCCAGAAGCAGAAATCACAATTTATGATTGAACTTATTTTTGAAAAAAGCTAAAAATAACTAAGGGAATACATTACACAACAAGAAAAAGCAGTATCAGAAGAAGTGCATTTATCAAGTGCATAATAGATAAACTTCTAACCTTAGAAGAACTCAACAAAAAAAGACTAGATATATATACAACAGTAGAATAAAAAATATGCCAAGATAAAGTAAAAGAGATACAAGCATACTTGGCAGCATGCAAGAGGCAAAAAAATCTCTGAAAGAGAATCTAAAAAATAACTATTGCAATAGTATAGAAGAAATTAAAAGAAGAAGAAAAGATTCAGATTTTCTCATATGTACTATATATAGTGCTCTTTGGAAAAACAGAAACAGAGGAAGTTAAAATAAGAGAAGCACTAATAAAAGACCTAGTTTTAAAAGAAACACAAAACAAACTAACAGAACTATTAAACATAAGATCAAGATAGCAGTTTGCAAATACAGTAGCAATAACAGTTTGAAATATATTCTACAAACAAGTATGAAGAATATGTTGTAAGAAAATTATCGAATGTGAGAAAAAAATTGAAAAAACAGATAAAAATAAAAAAAAAAAAGATGGAAAGCTGAAGAAACCAGAAAAACAGAAAAAGGCAGATTAGAAAAAAATAAAAAATAAAAAATAAAATAAGAGAAAAAGGAAAACAAGTTGAAAAAAAAATAACAAAAACAATTTTGGGGCTTGTTATAAAAAGGAGAAAACCTTTTTATTATAACTTTAAGTAGTTAGACAAGTAGCTTACTTCTGTTTGAAATAATATAGCAGGTTGCATTTAGGTACTATTAAGGTAGCTGAGTGATGCTAAACTTAGATATTAGAAATATTTATATAGTTACAAATGTAATTTCAAAAACTTAATAAAGTACTAGTATGACTGCTTATATGTTAACAAAAAAAATAAAAAAATAAAAATAAAAAGTTTTATTAGTAACATCTTTTAATTTTTTATAAAAATTTTAATTGGATATGCAAATCATATGACAAATGATCTACATTAAACTCTACTCTTAATAAAGCATTATTAATATAGATATAAGAGATATGGTAACCTAGTGAAGTGAATAGTTTGTCAACCTCCAAATGGCAGGTTTAAAGTTCAAATCTCAGTAATAGTGAAAATTTGCAATTCTTTCTGTATTATGACTAACTGTCTTCTGTGATTAGTTGGAATAAGATACTTGTAACCCATGTTATACTAGCATAACTGAAAGGTCTAGATACTCATATAATATTGTACAAAAAAACACAAACTAGTACTAGGCAGTATAAACCCAAAATAAGTTCTTAGGCTATATAAATCACAGGAACCAGGTAGAAAGATGAAAGTCTACTTGAAAGACCTGAGTAGAGAGATAACTCAAATCTTGACAATGTTACTATAAAGACTAGACTTATGAAACAGAGCTAGAACTTGTAAAACTGAGCAAATGTGCCAGTCTTTGAAGAGAGACCGAATAAACCAACCAGGTTATTAGAATTTTCAGATTTTAGAAGAAAAGAATACATACTGGCAAACATGTAAACCAGAGGTATGATCTTGCTTTATCTTTCTGAGCTATCTGAAATGGCAGCTTGGTAGAACTTGAATTGAATACCAAAGTAGTAAGAATATATTGTGAAGTCAATATCAGGGTTGGGGTAAACTCTACAAGGGCATAGCAGTTTAATGATATGCTCTAACTGCTAGTATTAGTCTTAGCTATAGTAATACCAGGTCAGCTGTAAGAATAGGATACAGAAGATTCTAAAAGATTTAGTACAAGGTTAAAGGTTATCTATATAAATAAACTGCTTAAAGACTTAGTAACCATAGCATATTTTCATTAGCATCGGCTGGGGTTATTGATAGGCAGAGGTAGGTGGATAAATATTGAAACAGAATAGTTAAATAGAGAACCTACAAGTGGGTTTCAGATATAATAGCTAGTGTAAAACCTTCAGATGAACTACTTAAATTAGACAATAACTAAAGTTGTACAAGTGGCTAGTTATATACTCTTCTATAGTTGCCCTCTGTGGTTGTAATACAACTATTAGCTGAATATACTATTAATAAAATTCTAGGTTGCAAGTACTTATCTTAATATTTAAAAAAAAAAAATTAATATAGATATACATATAGTTTAAAACTGTTTTTATTAAATAAAAAAAAACAAAAAATAAAAATGTTGCAAAAAAAGAATATTTATTATGTAATTATAATAAAATCACATATCATCTGAGTGCCTTATTCAAAAGCTATACTTGTAAACTAAATAATACCTAAGTAATTAAACATCTGTCTATTCTTTTAAATACCAATTCTATTATAATAGCAATACTCAACATTAAATGTTTTGTTAGTATGTTGTAACTGAATTGAATAAATAAATGTCTTAGTTTCTTTTAACTTTATCAAGGTAGATAATTTAACAAATATACTTTTGTACTTACAAAAATTGTTATACATATTGAATTTGTATAGACAAGAATAAAGACAAATTTTATAATTAGATTACAGTTAAGTTATTTGAATATTTAATTTTTACATTTTGGGGATGTGGTGACTTAGTGAAATGGTTAAGTTGTCAACCCCCCAAGTGGTAGGTTGGGAGTTCAAAACTTACTGACAGCAAAAATTTGGAAAATCACCTACATTACATCAGTGTATACCAGCATCTGTACAATGCTAGAGTTACACAGAGGAATGCAAACTGGCATTGGGTGGTGCAAACACAAGATAAGTCCTTGAAACCAATACTACAGAAATGGCTATCTATCGATCAGTTGGGATCAGTACCTGTAACACGGTTACACCAGATAACTGGCAGGTTATGGGGCATCTGTGGCCATGTAAATCCATGAACTGGGATAACTGGGAGCTTACTTGGGAAGACCTGAGTAAAGAGGTAACATGGATCTTTGACAGTACTACTGTAAAGGCTAGATCTAGGAAATGGATACCAATGTAGAAGGAATTGGGCAGGCAAGAACCTTGGGTGAGGGTACCACCAACCAGACTGCTGAAAGTCTCAAACCAGAGGAAAAGAACCTTGGAGGGCAGACCCTAGGGTACCAGAGACAGGTCACAGTTCTATTGGGCTATCTGAATTAGAAGTCTGAGGTCAGAAACAGGGGTATACTAAAGTACTAAAGATATGCTGTGAAGTTAGTGCTGAGGTCTGAGTGAACTCTGCAAGGGTGAGCCCTGTTAACAAGATACTAAATGTGGATAGTTAGTTAGCAGAGAGGCCTCCTGAAGCCCTACAGTTAGGCGACATACTCTAAAATATGTAATGGCTTAACAGATGTACAGACAGAAAGGTCATGGTTAGGTTAGATGGCACTTAGGTATATAGGAACTTGTGCACTATTTGTTGGTATAAGTATAGGGATCAGAGTATTTAAAATAGATAATCTTTTAGTAAATTGCAGGTATGACAGCTAGTATAGAACCTGCTATGCAGGCAGACTACTTAAATTAGATAACCAAAAGTTGTATATATGGCTAGTTGTATACTCACCTTGTACAAGTTATGTAATCATAATTAAAATACAATAAAGGCAATAGCTGCCAATAACTATGGCCTTAGTGAAAGAAAAAAAAAAAAAATTTTACACTTTAATTAGTATTGGCATAGACTAGTCAATGGTTAAGCTTGACCAGACCAGACTAGACTAGACCAATTTGACTAGTGAATTTTTGGTTAACTAGTAATTTGACCAACTCTGATTATATACCTGTTCCTATGCCTTATCCTTATTTTTACCAATTCTAATTTCATTTTTATAATAACAATCATGACCAAATTTTCTACTTAAATAGACCATTTCTGCAAAATTTTAATAATATTTGAATTTTTATCTTTGTTCTTTTTGACTTTAACTACATTATCTTATGAAATAAACTATAATTAAAAACTACATCATCATTTGAGAACTTAACATAAAATAATAATGACAATAACATATTTCTAATCTTGCTAATATCACTAGTCCAGACTTTCTGCACTTGAAAATATCTTGTGACTAATTGTATAATGATCAGGTATGATTAAAAAACTACTTTATAATAAAACTTCAAGTTCAAAGCAAAGTTCCAAGTTAAAAGTGATTTGTAGACCCAGATTTCTTCCTATTTCTGCTATTAATTGAAGAATAAAAAAAACTCTTAAATGTGCAATTGCAAATTAAATGAATCTTTAAAATTTTAATAATATAAACCAGCAAACTTTTTATATTCTTTCTTGCTAACTAGCATTTTGAATATAGTAGTTTAATACTTCTAACTATAAGAAATAAATAAATAAATAAATATATTTTAACAATGACTATGATAATGATAATAATACTAAATAAATAGATAAACTATTAATGATAATCAGGATCTAAGACAAAAATTATCATATTATTAGATTATAACTTTATAGTAAAAATCATACATTTATATAACACTAAAAGTAATACCTTATTTTTTAGTTTGCAAGAGCTTAATAAGTTATGAATTTTAGATTTAATAAATAATGAAGACAAAATATTAATAATAATAAACTCTAATTAAATAAGAAAAATACTTAGCCATATAATATAATTTAATAAAAATAATTTAATTCCACAAATTTAATATCATAGTTTTCATAATATGAGCTCTTGAACAGACCTGACTGGCTTTTTTTAAAAAAAATTATATATATAAAATTTTATATAAAATTTTTAGAAATTTTTTTTTTATGACTATTTTCATAATTCCTAGAATATTTAATAAAAATTGACTGAATGATAATAATCTGACTGATTCAATTAAGTTTGTAATTTCAGTACAATATACTGTATATACAATAAAAATTACAATATCTAGGATTGTACTATATATATAGTACATAACTTTTACATTAACAGATATGTAAAGTAATTTATATATGTGCTTATCTAATCATGCTAAAAACAATAACTTAACTGAATTGACCGAAAAATTATTTAGTTAATTTTTATTAAGTGTTTCAGAATTATAGAAATAGTTGTAAAAACCCACTCAGTTATTATAGTAAAACATATGTTAAAATTTGACCTAGCCAGATTATGAAAACCAATTAATTACTTTTGCACAGTCTTATATAAAAATACTAATAATTTCTTATCTGGCAGATATAATGTATACACTTATAAAAAGAATTTTATATTACTTTCACAAATTTTATATTAGAATTTGCCACATAATTTCAATAAAAATTTACAAAAAATAATGTAAATTTTTTTCTGTCAGCATATATATAGTGCTTGACAGATAAGTGCATATACTCAAGTGTTTTAGAAGTCATTATACACTTCCTTTTTTTAAGTGGCCCTATATATAGAAATCAAGATAGTTATTCTTGTTGATTTGTTTCCAAATTTTTTATACAATCTTGATCTCTAAGCACATTATCTGCATCGAATAAGCATTTGACTTCTTGTAGTATTTTTAACAATTCTTTTCGACTTTTCGATTTTATTCTAAAATACTTTTTGGAAGCACTTTCATCAAGCTGTTTAAGAAGAATTTCTATTTTAATCAAAATATCTTTTTTTTTATATTTTTTTTATTTTTCTGAGCATTAGCTTCTTTTTTTGTAATCAGTATTGGCCTAAATTGAATAAATTATTTTTATTAATAAATGTTTCAATAATAAACTTTTGTTACACCATTTTTGCCAAACATGTAAAATTTTTTAAATTTTCATTCAATTCATATTCTTCACCTAAACTTCAACAAATATCTCTTGAGTTTACTAGGTTTACAAATTCAAGATTTCACAGAAGAGCATGAAATCTTTGATATTCTATAGTTGAATCTGGCTGAGTTCTTGGTCTTGGCGATTGACAATCACTGTATCCAATTACATTAAATAAGTTGTTCCTAAACTAAGTAGATTATCACATTTAAATTTGTGAATTTTCAATTAATTAACCAATTAAAATCAATTTTATTTTAAAAAATTTTTTACAGTTATGTACTGCAATTTTTTAATAATGATCTTGTGAAATAGGAGATATTAAAGTTTTTAAAGTTTTATTTATTTTCTTAATAATTGCATTTAACTTTTAATGTTGTTCATAAATCCCAGACTAAGAAACAATACAATTTCTCTTTATAGCATTATATACTTCAGGACGAAGTTGTATTAATTGAACTTTATCAGCAACTTCTATTAGTTAATAAATTAGTGTTAACATTAAGAGTTTTACACATTTTTGATCATAACTTTTGATGTACTGAACCAATTTGGATGAAACAACCACCATTGGATTCA
>CAJVQA010012292.1:0-10198 GCA_910591915.1 Cetraspora pellucida
GACAACGTCTAACAGAAGCTATACTTCCCTCTTGGACACCGCATATACCTGTAAGGGATTCCCTGTGCCGTGTCGTCGTTATAGTGTAAAAATTAAGAAGGCTTTCACCTATAACACTATAAAAAAAAAATCAATGCAACAAAAAAAAATAAATCAAAAAAGCAAAAAAGATACTAGTACTTATCTAAAGTTCTAGATCTAAGAATTAATACAACGAAAGATAAGTAAAACAAGAAAGTGAAAAAAACACTAGTACTTATCTAGAAAAGGTCAATTTATTTCAAAAAGCTAAAGATGTATTATTAATGATGATTGGCTGAATCGTGCAGATCATTACATGGTTCAAGTAGAATCTCGACACTTTTTTTTGACATGGCTAGGGTACTATATAAATAGGTTACCCGGGCATTTGATTTGTACCAGCCAATCAAACGAATGTCCTATGAGGGATTTAGGGTTTCGTCAGGGTTTTGTCTTTCGTCTTTCGCCGTTTTTAGGTTCCCTATTTCGTCACTACACAGGAAAAGTTTCGCCTAACAACTATACTTCAGATACTTTCGCAGTATTTATATTCTTGCTTCATTTATTTATTGCTTATATTTCTTAATATTTACAATTTATTTTGCGATAGGGAATAGGAATTCGAGAGCCTATATGCAAAGTGTTGGATAAAAACTTTAATATAACAATACCAACGCAATGTCAGAAGGCACTAATACCCGCTATTCTGGATGGAAAGGATGTTCTTGTTAGGGACATTACAGGGTCTGGAAAAACGTTTGGTATAGTTTTAGCATTACTCAATAAGTCTAGACAACAAGCATTTGTGAACCATTCCGTTGTGAAAAAGCCATACATAACTAGTATATTAGTTGTTCCCAGTCGCGAGTTAGGGTTTCAAATTGAAAATTGGATACATATGCTGTTAATTGATTCCGGTTTGCCCTTGAAATCGATTATTCAGGTCGTTGCAAAAACTTCTCATAAGGATGAGATCAGACAATTGGATGATTTGAACAATACTCCTCCACATATATTAGTAGGCACTGCAACAAAGCTAAATGACCTTATCGCAGAAGGTTTATTAACCTTTTCCAACCTAAGGATTCTTGTACTAGACGAAGCAGATCATCTATTAAGACTTCCCACTAAACATGCACCGTTAAAGAGGATTCGAAACCGACTGATTCATCCGAAGCCAGCAGAATTGTTAACTCAAAAAGTTTTCGAGCAGGCTAGGCCTCAACTTGTGGTGTCTTCGGCTACTTTAAATCGCGCATTACGATTTTATTTTAAGGATAATGAGTACTCCGAAGATCCAATATTTGTTGATATAACACAAGGAACCTTATCACCACCGACGATCAAACATTATTGTCTCTTGGTATCATCAAAAGAAATTAAGAATATAACTTCAGCTGATTTTTCGGATTGGCGTAATAAATGCAATGTTAAAAGTTTTGAGGAACGAACACAGGATTTCGATGATGTCGATGACCGGATGTTGGATAGTGTTGCTGGTGCAATTGAGCTTGAAAATGTGCAAAGTGGTTTGATCTTTGTGAATAATAAAATCAATGTACCAGTGGTGATCGAGCGTCTTAAACAGTTTGGCGTAACTACAAAGGAATTGGCAACTTCGTTTATAAACAAAGAAATCAAGAGTTCCCCATGGAACATTCCGTCAGAATCAACATCAGGAACGATATTCGTCGCTCCTGAATATACTGCCCGAGGTATTGATATTTCTTCTGTATCACACGTATTTATTTTGGGAATGCCGTCTTCATCGACTGAATATTTGCATATGTCTGGACGT
Organism: Cetraspora pellucida; assembly: GCA_910591915.1. NCBI lineage: Eukaryota > Fungi > Glomeromycota > Glomeromycetes > Diversisporales > Gigasporaceae > Cetraspora > Cetraspora pellucida. Next base: position 1,820 of record CAJVQA010012292.1, read on the forward strand.
ACTGGAAGGATGGGTCGTAGTGGAAAAGTTATTACCATTATAAGAGAAGGTCAAAAAAGATTAGCAAGATCAATGTTTTCCTTGTTAAATGTGATTCCGATTCCTTATCCACATGTGCAATAGTATATATATATGCGTTTTAAACTATTAAAAATATAATGTATAATACTCATCGGGAAAATCGATTAATATACTCTGCGTGCTTGTTAATGGCAGTTTTTCTGACGTACGTGCATCATAGCTAATTGTAGTAAGCTTTTTTTTCATTTTTTTTTTTTGACAAGAGACAAGGGGTAAAGTATTTTTTTTAATCTTGTTCACACTGAAGAAATAAGAATTACAATTCGATCTCGTTATAGTGATGTCATCAGGCTGTAAGATTTCCTTCGCTATATAGAGTCTAAATTCGCTATATTGAGTGTTATAAATTGTTCTTCACTATACCTATATCGGGAATCCACTATAACGAGTGACTTGTCTTGATTTGATTTTTACCTTTTTGTCTAAAATGAATTTAGCACGTGATGATTTCATTTATAAATTCGAGGGGCAAATTATGCAAGTGATGAGCATGGTTATATATCCCATATTATCGATATTATAAACAAGCTTATTTGTTAATATGACGTAAAACAACAAGTCAGTAAGGGACTCATTCTTGTTCCTTTCAAACATGGCAATATCCTACAGGTTTTCCATAATAGTACACAGGTTTAGAGTTTTATGATTTGTTACACTGTATATAAATAAATTGGTTATTAACAATACTAAATAACAATCCTTCCCTAGATCCCGACCGAGTAGAGATTCAAATAAAATACTTGCTTCATAGCACTCTCGTGTGTTGTACTAACACAAACCACCTCGTTAAATATTTCGTTATACAATGTCTAAATTACCAAAATATCCATCAGGGAGTAGTGTACCGGTTTCAGCACTTCCTTCCGCAGCTGGCCGACGACGCTCATCTACTGGTACCGCACAAAAGTCAACAACAGGCTTAAAGGGACTCACTCCAGAGCAAGAAGCTTTACTGCAAGAGGCTATGGAAAAGTACAACCCAGGAGCCGCTACTAAAGCGAACGAATTTATTAGCAGTTCTACTTCAGCCCCTAGCACTCAAAGTGACCTGTCATTCCCTTCTAGTACTATACTTAATTCTAGCAACCAGTCAAATAATTCACTGAGGAAGCCTGGTGGCAGGAGACCAAGTGTATCTAAGGTGACTCGACAGCCTTTATTACCACCACTGGATGAGATGCCTACAGATTTGCCAATTTCTATGACTCGACCACAAGCTTTACCTTCAAAACACTCTCTAAATAATTCAGTGCATCAATCACATATTTCGTCTCAACGATCATTTTTGATACAAAACCAACATTCAACTACTGGATCACCATCCACAAATATATTACCTGTCCACCCACGTTTACAATCTGTTTCTACTTCACCACGTCCTGCTTCACCTTCACTTTCACAATTCTCAATTGGAGATCGAGTTTTTGCCGAATCAATGAACATAATTGGTACATTAAGATTTTTGGGACCCATAGACGTCAAACCTGGTACCTGGGCTGGAGTAGAAGTTGATATTCTTGGGACAGGTAAAAATGACGGAAGTGTCAATGGGTAGGTTTTAAACTTTCGATAAAGTTTATTTAATAAAAACAATTTTACCAAATTTAACGCAATAATATCATTGATATTTAGTAAATCATATTTTACTTGTGCACCAAAATCCGGCATTTTTGTTCTTCCTTCAAAGCTTTCAAAAGTTGACAAAGAGCCAGCTGGCTTACCGCAAGTGTCGGCCTCAATTAAACCTAACCCATCTACTCATAAATTACAGCGCCCTTCATCCACTTCCACTAATTCTAGTGACAAAGAATCATCAGGGATTCCTTCTATGGATCCTAGAATTTCAAAAAATGCGCAGAATGCTGCATTGGCCGCTTCCCGTATAACTGCTGGATCACGTGCTTCTAAGTATATTGGTGTCACGGCTTCTCAACTTAAACAAAGATCTAAACCTACAAATATTATCACAACTCCTATCACTGAGCCACAATATTCTCGCGATCAGTCTCAGACAACTAAAAAGACCTCAGGTTTGGCTCGCCCAAGTTCAAATAATAATCTAAAATCACTTTCTTTATCCCAAACTTATGCAAAAAACCGACCAAGAAGTAATTCCTCCTCCTCTAATGGATCAGCCATATCTAATACATCCCAATCAACTTCACAACCAAGGTCGGTGATTTCCCGTTCTCCAAATCCGCCAAACGACGCTTTATCCCCTTCCGATAGTGATATGACAGTTATTGCCCCTATAAATGAAGAAATGAGTAATAAATCTCTTCAAGAAAAAGTAAAAAAATTGCTAAATGATTCAGACAACTCGGAAAATGTTCCCTTAAGCCTGTTTGATCAACAAGCTCTTCGGATTCAACAATTACAAGTGAAAATTGATGTATTGGAAGGAGAAAATGCACGCTTGAAGCTTGATGATAGGAAAATTCAAACTCAAGCCGATGCAGGAAAATTGTATGACCGAAGTTTCCTTAATCGTCGCGCAGGGTTAAAACATACTGATAAAGAAAGTTGGGAAACTGAAAAAATTGCTCTTTTAGAAGAAAAAGACTCTATGGAAAAATCATTGAACGAAAAGATAGCAGAATTGACAAAGAAACTTCAAGATGCTTCAAGGGGGCGACCAGGCACTTCTCTTTCTCAGATTGCAGATGATGATTTTATGAGTGATAAAATTTTGCAATTGACTGAGCTGGTTGAACAAAAAGATGAACAGATCAAATCACTTGAAGAGTCGCTTAACAAGGTGACTAAACAATCAAATGAGTATCAAACAAAGGTTGCTGAGCTGGAAAAGATTAACACTGAACGTGCCGACAAGATAGAACAACTTGCAAGCCTTGGATCTCAAAATTCGCAAACAGAATCTTCCGATAGAGTTGCTCAGCTGGAAAAGGTTATTCAAGAAAAATCCACTGAAATTGTTCAATTAACGGGAAATGTTGAAAGTATTCAGATTGAATCAGATGGCAAAATGCGTGCGCTTCAAGAAACTATTAACGAGTTAAAATCTGCAGGCCAGGAGACAATCAACATTTATGAATTAAGAGTCTCATCGCTCGAACAACAGGTTGAAGATTTAAAAAAAGCGGGTGTCGAAACAATATCATTATATGAGGAGGCAACAAACAGAATTTCAGAACGTGAAGCTAAAATTAATTTGCTGGAAAAGGAGGCAGAAGAATTACGATCTGCTGGTGTAGAAGCCATTGATGTATACGAGAAGACAATTGAAGAGACTAAAAGAGAGATGGAAAATACAAAAAATCAATTGATCAGGAAAGAAGAGGCATTTAGCGCAGCTAACAAAGAAATAGAGCGGCTTAGATTGTTGCAAAAAGAGTTGACAGAAACAAAGACAAAGAGGGAAGAAGGTCTTAGGAATGAATTGGCTGATTTACAAACTGGTTTGGAACATATGATGCGTGCGGATGCAAAGTCCCGTGAGCGCATTTATCAATTAGAGGACGAAGTTCGAGATTCACAAGCTCTTGTTAGTAGGCAACAAGAGGAAATTTTGGCTCTCAAAAACAATATGCAAAATCTTATGGCTGCTAACACTGACGAAGAAATTGAAAAGGTTAAAGAAGTCTTTGAGAGCGATATTAAAAGGCTTCAATATGAATTAGGAGAAGTGAGAAAATTATTATCTGATACGCAATCCGAAAAGCGCGCACTTGTTGGAGAATTGGATGTCATTAAAGATGAAAAAAAATTGTTAGAAAAAAAATTGCAAGATAACGAGAAAGAGAGGCAAGACATTATCACTGAAATTGATGAGTTAAAGAGTAACATGTCGCAGAATGAAAATGAACGTACACAGTTAGTTGCAAGCATAGAAGAGTATAAAGTAAACATGGCTAGGGTTGAGGAACAAAAGATAAATATTATTAAGGAAACAGAAGCTGAAAAATCAGCATTGGTGGAATCACTCGAAAATTTAAGAAAAGAATTAATTGAAGTACGTGAAAGTGCCCAAAAGGATCTAGAAGAGTTACAACAGCAGCTGAAAAATAAAGAAAATCATGCGAGTCAATTAAAATCTGAACTTGATGTCAAGACAGTAGAGTTAGAGCAACTAAAAAAAGATGCAGAAAATTTAAAAATTGTTGAAGGCCCATCTCAAGATTCTGTAAAACTTAAAACAGAAAACGAGCAATTGAAGAAGAAGATTAAAGATTTGGCCATATCTACAAAAACAACAGAAGATATAACGCAAAAAATTAAAGAATTCGAAGAAAAAGTTGCAGCGTATGAAGAACAAATTACTGGGCTCAAACACATTGTACAAGAGTTGACTCGTGAAAATGTTTCTATTAGCAGTGATAATAAAAAAATTTTAGCTGAGCAAGAAAAATTAATGGAAGCTCATCGACAAGTGGAAACAGAATGTTTGAAGTTGATGGACGAATTGGAGAGACTACATAGTGAATCACTCGGTGGTCAGGGCATCTTATCGTTGTCTCCACCTGTTGAAGATTCTTATCAAACTGGTGGAGTTAGTTCTGAAGATCAAGAAGATTCCGAAGAAGGGGAAACGTCACAAGCAAGAACTGATACGTCACGTCTCCAATCACTTTTAGTAGAAAAACAATCACAAATAGACAGATTGACATCCAAACATAATGCAGAAACTAGAGAATTGCGTCAGAAAATTCAGGAATTGGAAAGGTTAAAGCAGCGAGAAATAACCGCATTGAATAAAGATGTTGCAGAACTGGAATCATTGATCGAAAGTAAAATTTTCCGTGAAGCGGACTTGGAAGAAGAAGTACAACGAGAACGACGAAATGTCAAAAAATGGAAAGATGATTTTGAAGATTTGAAAGAGCAATTAAATAAAATGAATAATAGTAATGGTACGAGCTTACTAGAAGCTTCAATTCTTGTCAATAGTTTAGTCGATGGAGGTTCTCCACCTCGAACAAATAAACCAGAAACTTCAAACTTATATTGCGAGATTTGCGAAGAAGTCGGGCATGATATCATCAGTTGCAAGGTAGTGTTTGGTACACATTCAAGCGCTAGTAATGCTTCGTCTGATACCGCGGTTGATGGACTAACTGAAAGTCACAAAGACGAAAGACCGGTTAGTGAATTTCAAACACATTAAGAAATACATTTTCCGAAATAATAATTCCTTATGATTTTTATTTTACTTATTTTAGTATTGTGATAATTGCGAGGAGCATGGACTACACTGGACAGAAGATTGTCCTAATCAAGATGAAACATTTTAATGATTAAAGTTTCAAAGGTTATGATTGATTTTATTTACTACATGTAATTTATTAGTCAATTCTAGTTCACGTTTTTTGGCCGAATATGTGAATGTACACGCATAATCCATAATTTATAAAACATAATTATACTGGTAACTAATGACATTCTATTTGGAATTCTTAATTAACATTTGTATAATAATACCTTTTCATTATTTGCTATATAGAATATTATTTTTTTTATACACGCGTTTTCTTTTGTTAAAACTTTTGTTAAAATTTAGTATTTTTGTTTTTTTTTTTTTACATATTTTTTATTTTGAAAAGCATTTTCATGTTAAAAGGTTGACTGTTGTAATATTTTCCTATTTTAGGTAGCTAATAGCAATTGGCACTGGCTTACTATTGTAAGCTACAAAATTTTAACTATTATATGTTGTTATTTTAATTCTTTTTGTAAAAAAAAAAAAAAAAAAACAATATATATTTGATAATTATTAGATTGCAATTAAACGATTTATAAATGAGATACTAATTCAAAGTGTTTAATTGTGCTAAACAGGTGTAGTATTCATGACTTGGATTCCAATTAATTACAGTTTGACCAAATAGATTATATATATTTGTTTTTTTACAGTTTACGAACAAATATATAATTACTCAATTTTTTTTATATTTACCTTAGCACTCTTTTTTGAATTACGAGCTACATAGGGAATAAAGCCTATTGTCCACTTTATATCCCAATTATTAACTTCCCCCAACATAATTAATCTAATATATTGATTAAAAACAATCCAATAATGAGTGCCAATAGCAGTAAAAACGTGCCACCACCCATGAAACTCCAATAGGTAGCTAGTTGGTCTACCAACTTTTTGCCTTGCAAATCGTAAATGATCACAAGCAATATTATCGATGTTCCAAGCTAGAAACCCAAGCCCGAATATCATCCAAGCCTTGAACAATAATCTTTGCATGCTAGTTCGAAGTTGACTGTCTTTGGGTAACTTATCAACAGCATAATATGATCGAAAGTTTAGCACTGTTACTAGCATTCCGTAAGTGATTTGATGAAAAATGGGGATTACAAGATATACATAAATTATAGTTATGCTGATGGCGTATGTGAATAGTGCGAGAGGTAGATAAAGTCCGTATTTTCTTTTACGACCTGTTTCAAAGCTTTAAAAAGAAATGAATTATTTAATAGTCTAAATATAAAACAAATAATAATATTAATGGTAATTACATATTGTGCATCAAGATGCATGTTCCATATATCACTATTTCGCGAAAAAAAAGTTAAATATATGATATATCTACGGATTCACCTTATAGCATACAACTCACTTGGAAGTTCATCTAACAATTGAAATTCATATAGCAAAGTCATATGAAAGCACCAAGAACCTATACCAACTAGCAAGATGCCTGCATAAGCCATAATAAACCGTTTTTCTAATCCATACTTTACTGTTGTATAAATCCCGAAAAAACATAAGCCAACTAAAAAGCAATTAGATATTAGAAATTCAAAGTTTTTATTTATTTGATTTATTAGTTCGGCAAATGAGGAATGTCAGTAGAAAAGGGACAAATTTTTTCTAGATAAAATTTTATAATGACCAAATTTTGTCCCTTTTACGTACTTACTAAAAATGAGGTTTGTTATAGTATTTACGAATTCAGCGATATATTCATTAACTATATAGTTTTCCTTATGAAAAGTAGGATTCATTGAAAGGATAAGCTGTATCGACAACATATCTATCCAATCAACAATGGAATTTTTTTTGATCAACTTACTTCGCACCAGTCTAAAGTCGCAGTTCTAGATTAAAGAGAATAACTATGAGTTTTTTATCGAATCAGAAAATATATAAGTACTCCACCTTTGACCCCAGAACGGACGTTCGTTTTCAAGCTTCATTGCTTTTACCATTCTTTTTTTTTTGATTCGTTTGTAAAAGATGCTAATAAGAAAAAATAAGGCTGGCTGGTTATAAACAAGAAATTCATACCTATTTATATGTATCGAAATATACTGATTCTTGATAAATTCAAGATCATCCTATTCATCGATCTTATTTCTGATTGATCTTGTTAAATACTCAGAATTGGCACATGAAAAATCATGTTCAAAGAAGCCTTAATGATTTTCCCTATTTAAATATTAAAATCATGCAACCTAGAAATAGAAAATTCTCATTTATATATGTTCGATATAATATTATAAAATTGTATGACTTAGGTGAGTGACACATTTCTGAAAAGGAAATAGCCAATCAGATAATGACTATTCTGGATCAACCCTTATACGTACGTACATACGTATAAATTTACCGAATAAAAATTTTGGTAATGCTTTACCATAGTAATGCTTATTATGCTGTCATTATCTAGTCGAAAAGTTATGCGAATAAGTTAAATCTTCGTAACTATATAATTGCTATTGTTGCAAATTTCCAAATACCGAATCGTGATAATACGCCGCATACAATGTTTATTATAGCTTATCGTTTCGATACTAGTGTGTAAAAAGTATGTCATCTAATACCAGTGAGTAAAAAGTATGTCATCTAATACCAGTGCGTAAAATGTATGTCATCTAATGACAGTTAATATATAATAATTGTTGGGGATAATAATTTTTGCAATAAACAGAGTTGATTATTGTAAAATGTTGGGGATTTCCGTTTAATGATATCACTTTCCGATTCTTCATTTATTATAACGACTTCCGGCTATAATTTATTAAGTTCCAGTTCAGTTCCGGTTAGGAAAAAAAAACTTTCAGATAAAGATCACATTACATCAGCTGGAAATTTTGTGCATCGCTCTATTACCTAATTTTAAATTTGGATTTTCAAATTGTAAACATATCAGAACCATATTGGAATAATTAAGTAAAAAGATAGTCATGAAAGTTTTTTTTGGTATTAAGATGATTTTCTTGATTTTTTGATTTTATTAATATTTTTTGGATAACATAGTTTTATAAGAACTATTACAGAAAGAGTGTACAACTGATTACATGTGTAACTTTTTTTTTTTTTTTTGA
>CAJVQA010012293.1:0-10197 GCA_910591915.1 Cetraspora pellucida
AGTTTTGTAGATGAACATATGGGCTACACAATAATATTTGTTTTATTTTTAGTTAATATATAAGTTATTGCATAATGAAATGCCAAGCATTGATAAAAATAGAAAGATACAGGATTGGTTTACTATTTATGCACAAGCATTATTGATGAAATGCACATGGAATTTCTTAATTTCTGTTGCATTTTAGACATCTATATAATCCAGGATGATGTTACAACATATAGTAGCTCTAAAACCAATCAATTATTAAGCTAAAAGCTATAAAAAAGATAGCTTTTTGCCCTTCTAAAAGAATAGTTTTTAGAAGTTTTGCTTTTATATATATAAAAAAAAACTTCTTGTAATAATTATTTAATCAACAATTCTCTAATAAAATAACTTTTAATTATTATTCTTTGAATATTATTTATAAAAACTATTTCTTATTTTGTTCTTTATTTTATTTTTTTTCTTTTTATATTTTATCTTTATTTCTCTTATTTTTCTTTTTTATTTCTTATAATAATATAAAGTGAAAAGCTAGTTTTCTTAATTAGTTATTTGGCAAATACTAGCTTTATATTATTCTTTTATTCTTCTTCTTTTTCTTATAAAAATATAAAGTAAAAAGCTGGTTTTCTTAATTAATTATTTTGGCAAATATTAGCTTTATATTATTGAATATTTTATTTTTCTTTCTTATAATAATATAAAATAATAGCTGTCTAGGTGTAAGTCCCATAGCTTAGTGGTTAAGCTCTTATACCTTCCACAGTCAAGGTCAATAGTTCAAGTTCAGCTGGAAGCAAAATTGAAAGATTTTAGCTTCTGTAACCTAATAAGGAGTCTGTAATTAAACATGAAGCCCTGTGGTTAAAAGTCCAAGTGTAATACAATGATGGAAATAGAAATTCTCAAAAAGAGACCCAATCATGAAGTAAAGGCACTATGCATAACAAGTGGTTGTTACAAAAGGTTACAGTTATGAAAGGATTGCGCATGTAAGTCCTTTAGGCTAAAGCAACACTAACATTCTTATACCTCCTAATATAGGCAGTACCAACATCACTGCATTCAACTTGTGGGGTACTTGCTTGAAAGAATAATCAACAAATTGTGCAAATAAGTCTTAATTGAGATTTAAGGAGAGAATTTGATTAGGAGAGTAGTCTGACAAGTAACCAAGACTGGAATGGTGAGAGAAGTGATGAACATGAGGATGGACTGTGAGAAAGAATTGGTCTAACCAAGATTGGAAGCACCTCTGGCACAGCCGAATAATCTAATTATAGAAGAGAAGATCTTGGAGATAGGCATATAACTTCTTTGTGCAATATAAAAGTACCAAATCAGATTCTGGTCATATCTATATGGAAGTCTATGATGAACAAGACTAGGGATCAACCAACCAATATAAGATAAGATCTGCAAGGTAGTATGGCATCACTAGGGTTAGTGTAACTCTCTAGGCATAATCAGAATTGTTCTGCAGATATTGTCAAATAAGCTGGGAGCTTGCAATACATGGTAGTATAGTATCACTAGAGTCAGAAAAACTCCCTAGATATAATCAGAATTGTCCTGTTTATAAGTGCAACAAGTTCCAGTCTCTACCATAAAAGGAAGCACCATGTTAAAGGTTAAATACAGCATTGAGTTACTGTATGACGTTAAGACCTAGAGCATTTGCAAGAATAGCAGCAGCAGGTTTGACTTGAGATACAAATTGGTCAAAAGACCAATGGTAGCAGCAAATCTGGCTTGAGATACAGGTTCATTGCAAATCCTAGACCATTGTTGGAACACCTTAGAAGAATTAATAACAGGCAAACCAAAAATGGAAAGATCATAAGAATCAGACATACCTGAGTAAGACCAATTTGGGAGTGATACAGTAACGAAAAAGTGAGAAATGTAGGAAACAAGGTAATACTAGATATAGTTAATTAGGAGGCAGAAGAAACAAGACTAGGTAAAATATATGAGTAGGACATATGAGTATGATTTACAGAAGACAGTACCACTGGCATTCAGAATGCCATATTAAGTTTGGTAGATATTCTTGTCTGTGTAGTAGTTTAATGTATGCTATGACCACAAGTAGTTGCCAAGATAACTGTATGCAGGCATGTGGTAGACATGCACTTAGGTGCCATAAGGGTAACCAAGTGAAGTCAGTAGTGTTAAATTAGATAGTATATAGTACTAGTAATAATCGATTCTAAAAATGTAATCATAAATTTGTACTATATCAAATTAAGGCTAATAAAAACCAACTGGCATTGTCGCCAAAAGTTCAAAAAAAAAAAAATTAATAATAATAGTTGTATTTGTGAATAGTACTTTGGCAGGTACTAGCTTTATGTTATTGAAATTTAAAAAGCCATATATAACTTAGAATAGTCTAATTATTTGTTGCTAATCATCTCTTCTAATGTCTTAGAATACTTCTAAGTCTAGCACAGATAATTCTTATAAAGGATAAACTATTTGTTAAGTCTGGCCAATACAAAAAAGACAATAGATCAAATCTTCTTTACAACTAGCCTATCATAAAAATTCTTATAGTATCTAGAAGGTTATTGAATTTAAATTCTATTTTTAACTATTTATTTCTTATTTTTAGTTATTTTTATTTATTTTATTTTTCTTTAAATAAAAAATCTTCTACTCAGCATTTGTGTATTTAAAATTACTACAGCTTGTTAGTTTTTAGTAAATTTTATTACAATACTAGCATAACTGCTTATAGTTAAAAAATATATATATATATATATATAGTTAGCTACTTAAGCTTTTAAAAAAAATCAAAACTAGAAGACTTAAAAACATAATAATTAAAAAATAAGCAATAAAAGCAAAATAATACAACACAACTTAAATTTAATCAACTATATAATAAACATAAAATATCAAAAAAAAAAAAAAATAGAAGTAGAAAAAGAAAATATAAATAACAAGTTTCAATAAACAGAACCAAAAAAATAAAAACAAAAAAAACAATAAGCAAAATAATAAAATAAAATAATAAGAAAATAACTAGATTTAACTGGAGATAATTTTCCCTATCATAAGATTTTTGTACATACATGACACATAATTGATTATCGAAATTAGGTCCTGTCACCTACCTGAGTAATTAGTCACATGAAAAGTAAGATTTAACTTCCTTTTCTTACTTTTATTACTTTTGTTACATTTATTACTTTTATTACTTTAAATAGATTGATGGCATAGAGTACATTTGGTCTTTCTTTAAGATAGAAGGGAAATAAGTTTTAAGGATGATATTGTGTAAATAGATAATAGAGAGGAAATTAACCTCAATTGTAAATAAAACTTTTATTATAAATAAAGGGTGTTCTGCCCAAGAGGAAAGTAAGAAGTGATATCCTGAGTAAATAAATTTTTGTATAATAAACTTAAGTATCAGACCCATATTAAAAGTAAACTATAACCTAATTCAAACTAAAACTATCATTAAAACCATTGTCATAACTATCATTCATCCATTTATAAATTACTAAACCGCAATTTGATTGTTTATCATAAGTCACATGACCAAGCTGTTAACACAAGAGAAGAACTCCAACCTAATTGTAACCCCAGGATAAGGAAGTAGAAGAAAGACAAGAGCAAGCAAGGGTTAAAAAAGAAGAATAGGTTGAAGAAAAGACTTAGGAGAAAAGATTAGTACTTACCTACAGAAAAATAGTTTGACAGATGCAAGTGATCGATATAAAATATGTATTGCAGAATAATTACATAATGATTATAAATAAATAAAAGGGATTTGCTATTAGTTAATCAAACTTCTTTCACTTGTAATATAAATTTTTTTTTTCATTTGAATATGTTATTCTTTCATTAAATAAATTTTTTTCACTCATTATATCTTATTCTTTGTTTTCATATGAATTATACCTTCTTTACTTGAGTTTTTCACTTGAGTTCTCTACTAAGTATGTCACTTAGGTACTTTGCTTAAGTTCTTCACTTGAGTTATACCTTATTCATCTCATGAGCTATACTTTATTGTTTGCTTGATTTGTATTTTATTTTTTTTTTGTTCAAATATAAAAAAACTTATGTCTACCTTGTATTGCTAGCAAAATATAGAAAAGCAAGCGTTTACTAACAACTATCCTTTATAATAACGTAACTTACTTACACTTTAACCCATGGACTGTTCACCACTAGATCAAGAACAAATAGAGGCTTTCTCTATTTAAACCCAACATAAAGAAATTATAACTAACTCTCAAAATAATAACACTAATTACTTTTCTATGTCTCCTAAAACAAGCTCTTTATTAAATATTTTCATGACTAATGATATATTGGAAGAACAATTATAACATTTATTTAATTCTGATTCTTCTAATCAGGAATCTGATACAGCCTACTTATGAGTTATTACAGAACAATCTTTTTAGATGTAGGAGGATGCAGAGATGTTTCTTAATAATTATAGGAAACAGCAAGGATTCAGCATTCATAAAAGAAGGATTGAAGCACATACTGAAAATGACAAGAAGATAGTTAAAAAAATAAGATGGAAGTGTGGCTGTTCTGGAAAATATCAACCAAAAAAAATCCTTGATCCCCAACAACAATGATGTAAGGTCTCTATAGCAACAAATTGTCCATAGCACATTAATGGAAATATGTCTAAATCAGCCATGTGTGTTTTATTTACTACTGTTGTTGATACCCATAACCATTTGATGACACCATACCTCCTGCTAAATATACCAAAATATCATAAATTAGAGAGTAACATGATAGAGTTTGTTGAATTTTGTGTTATGCACAGTACTACTAAGGCTTGAAACATATGTAATCTCTTAAGGTGAAAATTTCTTGGCAAAAAAATATACAAAAAGAACCTTTATAATGTTTTTCAAATTGCAAAGCAAAAGATTAATTCTCATCTAGAATTTGATGTGTCAGATATGTTATATTACTTGTACAATCAAAAGAGTGAGGATTTTAGATAGTTTATAGAGCCAAAGTTTGATGGCCCTAAGCATCATCTATGTAAAATTATGTGGATGTCACCTGAGCAACAATATGTTTGAACATGTTTTCATGACATAATTTTCTTTGATACAATCTCACATACCAACAGATATAATATGATAACTTGTTTCTTTGCTGCTATTGACAACTGCAACCATACTCGTTTGGTTGCCACTGCATTCTTAAAAGATGAGACACAAGAATCTTTTGTGTGGGCTTTAGCAATGATCAAAAAATGTACAGATAATATTATATCTTGAGTGATATTCACTGATTGTGATCTTGCTATGGCAAATGCTATTGCCCTTGAGTTTCCTGATTCAAATCATCATTTGTGTATATATCATATTGGTATTAACTTAAAAAAAAATCTGCGAGGAAAGTTCTAATCCAAAGAATTCCAATACTTCGAGTCCGATTTTTTACTTTGCTGCAATACTTTATCAATCAACCTTTTTGAAGTTGATGGTAATCTTTAAAAATAAAATACCTACTTGCTATACAATATCTCAAATGTTAATTGGAGCCTTTGAAAACCAAATGGGCCACCTGTTATAATAATGCTCTATTTATCGCTGATGCCAATACAATACAACGTGTGGAAAGCCTCAATAGAAAAGTTCACAATTGTGTAGAAAAGAAATTATCACTTTTAAATCTTACAAAAGAAATACAAGAACTTCTTAATAAAGAAGCTGAGTATATGTGGTTAGAGGAATACAAAGATCAAATACCTATTATTGAAATGATAACAGTTCCAAAATGGTTTTTTCAGTCAATTGAATCTATAGTAACTGAATTTCTTATGCCTTCCATGGTTATAGCCATATCTCAGCAAATGCAAGAATGTTTTTTTTATAATGCTTTTAAGGTGAATAGCACGAATCATGATGATTTTATCAAGGTGAATAGGCTTTTCCTTTAAACTACTATATTAAGGTTGGGAATTATACAGTATACGTAGTATTTATTGTACAGTATAATTCCCAACTCTGTATTGTATACATATTTTAACATATATATATGATAGAACCAAGTAGATCAAGATTATATTGAAGGAGCATGGGAGGATAACTATGAAGTTTCTAAAATTCTTCTGGAGAAAATTCTTTCAACAATTGAACAAACAAAAATTGTAGAAATTTAGCAGTTGGCAATTTCCGGTGGCTTGAAATTTCATTACATTATTTTAATATCTGATGGCTCTTATAGATGTACATGCAATCTTTTAGTTACACACAGATATCCCTGTAGACATTTCTATAAAATTTTATGATGTTCAACAAGGGCTTAATGGCACATAAGGCTCATCTCTGAGCAATGGTATAAAGATAGTAAAATTAAAAATCTTGACCAGGTTCTTATGTAACAATCAACAATTAGAATCTGCTAAGATTCATCTGAAGCTGCCAATACATCAGACTTTAATTTGTCATACATTAAGCAACTACATAGTAATGAGATTTATACACCTAGACTTCAACAAATCAACTCTAATTGGATGAAGTATAGATGGGCTCAAGGTATAATGCATAAAATGATCGATTTAGCATTAGACACTGATTCTTATGAAGAAATAATTAGAATTTGTTAAGAATTTATACTTAATAAACAGCAAATATTGAATAAATATGATCACAAAGAGCAGAGTAATTTGAATCTAAATGTACAAAATCCCATAATCACAGCAAGAAAGGGCAGGCCAGCAGGACAATTCAAAAGTTTTCTGGAAATTCAAAACAAAAAATTAAAGTGAACTGGTACATTACAATTAGTTAATGTTAATCTTAATGATAACAATAATATCTCAAAACCAAATATTACAATTAAGGATAATAGAAAGACATGTAGGAATTGTGGACACAAAGGCCATAATTATATGACTTGTAAAGAAAACATTAATGTTGATTAGGAAAGTCTGCTAATTTGAAAATGTATCATAACATTTTTAACATATTTAATCGAATATTCTTTTGTTCTTATATTGTATGACTTTGAACAATGATTTGTTTAAAATCCATGTTGACTTTAATAGCAAATTCATGTAATATTCTAGATTGTATGCATTTTATATTCTAAATATCATTATTAAATTTGTGATATTGTATCAAATTTTATCATTAGAAATTTATAGTATACGATTTCAATATATAATTATTAAGCACCAGATTGAATCATTTGATTTATATTTCACCACAGCTTTAATCATGTTATCCATCAAAGATTAGAATTAGTGTGAACAATACAAAAGCCTTGTTTTCTAAGCTATAGTAAAAAAAAATGCTAGAGTGGAGGCGACAGCCGTAGCAGAAGTATCAACTATCCTTTGCGAAGCAAAGGATAACAAATTGATACTTTTCATAAATCCACAAATAATGTTATCTATCGAAGGTTAGGATTAGGGTAAAACAATGCAAAAGTCTTGTTTTCTTAGCTATAGTAAAAGAAAATGCTAGAGCATAGGCAACAGCTGTAGTAAAAGCATCAACTATCCTTTGCAAAGCAAAGGATAACTCGTTGGCACTTTTTTTGAATCTACAAATATGTTAATCTAAGGTTATGTTTAAAGATTGGAAAGTTTAGCATTAACAGATTTCAAAATCAAAGTTATGTTAATGATTTCAGAATTTTAGAAAGTCAATATTACACCATATAGTACTTTGCAAAATCAAATATTTGATTCAAATTCAAAATTTGATTTGATCTTGCAGAGTACTACACTGATATACATTTACTAATTTGTGCCTTTATTTTTGAGGTTTACGATTTGGAAAGGTATAATTTATTAGGAGCTTTCGTTCTACTCTTTTATTTTGGGCACTAAAGCTAAGTATTATATTGGTATTTTATATGGTTCAAATACTACCTATTAATTTCTCTTATATCTTCTGCAATTCTCAAACTCGATTATAATTTGAACTTTAGCATTATCATCTAAAACTACTTTTATATATATTTAATATCTTTAATGGAAACCTTATTTTTTAGTACTTTTAATCTATTTTCAGTTTGGTGTTCAATTTGAGTATGCATGTACTGTACATACGTATGTATTTGGTACAGCAATATCGCCATTAAATTTTCACTTTCACATAATAATCATTCAATAGTAAGTTCATTTTAATATAACATTACATGATTAGGAAGATCAAAACAAAATGTTTGCTTTTCAAAAATCGCTTATTTCTCAAAAACTTGTATAAGAAATCACCTTTGGCACTCTAACAAAAAAAATTCCTTAAGTGATTTTATTATTACTCTCCTAAAACCTAGCTATATTATAAACACTAACCCTAACTTAAACGAATTTAAAGATTTTAAATACTATCATGTAAAAGTGAAAATTTTGATGACAATACTGGGAAAGATCATAAATTACATTATATATTGTTAGTTTATTATTATAGTTGTATTTATTATATAGTTTGATATTTATTTTATATTAGGGAGAAGAAATCACATCTGGTTAAAAATAGCAATTCTCAAATAATAAAATATTATTAATAATATAAAAGATATTATTATAACAGAAGACAATATATTAAATTAAAACTATTCATTAATAAATCTAAAAAAATCAATGATTAAAATTAAAAAAGTTAAAAACAGAAAAAAAGAATCTAAAACCAAACTATATTATATAAAAAAACAAGTTAAAATATTAACAAATCCTATAACAAAATAAAAAAATTAAAGATTAAAAGAAAGATTTAAAAGAACATTTCTTTTTAACTCTACTAGAGAATAGTCATTAGTTATTATAGAATAGAATAATGACTTATTTAAAACAAAAATTCTAATATACAAAGTGCTAGATAATACTAAAAGTATAAAATTAATTATATAAAATGAATGCTTAAAAATAATAAATATATTAAAGCAGTAGAGAAAAATTTCAGAATAAAATAATTAGATTGTATAGATTTTGCTTATAAAATATAACAAAAAAATAATACTGTATTTAAGTAAAAAAATTACAAAAAAAGAAAAAAAATAGTGTAAACTTATTTTAGTAAAGATAAAAATAAAAAAAGGTCTAGTTATAATATAAATAAAAGAAAGTATCTATAATACTATATAAAAACTAAGTACTATATTTGAAAAACATATCATATAAAAAATAATAAATTATATAATTATATCTTAAGTACTATTTAAGAATCAAGTCAGAAAAAAAATAAACAATATCTAAGTTTTAATCAAAGGCTATTATTTTGAAAAATAATATATGCAATTTTAAATAAAATTTCTAAAAAAAAACTTGTTTGAATTATGAGTAATATTAAATTTCAAATATATAAATCAACTTTCTTTAACAATTACTTAAACTAAACTAGCATTAAAATAGTTTAAAGAGTTAAGTTTCTAAGTAAACAACATCTTTTATTTGCATTAATTATAAAGCAAATTGATGTTAACAAATCAAAAATAAGTGAAAAAACCAAGATGCAAATGATTTTTTAGTAGTTTATATTAAGACTAAATCTTTTTCTTTGTATAAATTCCTTAAGATGTTTAGTATTCAAACCAAAAAAATATTTTAGAAATAATAAAAAAATTTTGGTTAAAGGTTGTAAAAAGGTTAAAAACAAAACAAATAGCTAGAAATACTCTCATTGGTTTGGTCTTTCATATATCATATACACTGGTTTTTCTCTTTTTTTCAGTATTTTTTTTATACAAAAATGAAAATTATGACTTTTTTCTTACAAAAGTTTAGCATTGTTTACTACTTTTTTTTTTAGATGATTATGTATTATAATATAATGTAATAGGAATATAACAATTATATATACAGCCTAATATACAATATAATAAAGAATAAAAAAGAATTTAAGTTAAAAAATTATAGTAAATTAGAAATATAAAGTAATTTACAAATTATGTATATAAAATTTTTATTCTTTTAGTATAGGTTAAAGTATAATTAGATCATTAGTATAGATTAAAGTATTAGTAACCTTACTAAAATGATTATAAATAGATATACTTTTTGACATTTTTGTTTTTTGTTTTTTCTTTCTGTAACCTTTTTAGTTTAGTTTAAATTAGTTTTTTTGTAGGGATGGGGTTCCGTAGCCTAGTGGTCTAGGCGCTCCTCCCTCTACAGACAAGGTCAACGGTTCAATTCCAGCTGGAGGCAAAACTCTGTAATCTACGGAAGCATATGAATGTACGCGAAGCCCTGTGGCTTAA
>CAJVQA010012294.1:0-10197 GCA_910591915.1 Cetraspora pellucida
GAGTAGTATTTGCTGGAATAGTGTTTGTTGAAGTCATAGATATTCATAAAGTTGAATCAGTAAATACGATTGATTTCAGAGAAAAGGTAAATATTCCAACTCACTATTTTGCATCCAACTTGGAACGAACTCCTTTGCAGAAGTATTCAGCTTGAATTCCTTTATGGATAAATCTGTTGTTTTTTGTGCAAGTGTAGCCTCAGCTTCTGCATCTTCCTCCCAAGTGCCCTTCAGATCTGTGTTGTCTTGCTCATTACTCATTTTTACTAATTCCAAGATAGTAGTGATAATAACGATAAATAAAATATCAATAATGTGTGAATATATATGTAACAAAACCTGATAATCTGAGATCTGCAGAAATAAGGAAACTACCAGTCCCTTCGTATACTGTATTTTTAGTGTAAGCCATATTAAGTACGTTACACTATAGTAGTTTTTTTTAAATTATTATATCATAATGCATCTATCTGCGCCCCAAAATGAATTAAATATATTAAAACCATTTTTGATTTCAAAATATAATCCTACATACAATATTGGAAAAACAGTGAAAATATATAAATCATTATATACATACGTATATATGTTAGAATACCCATAAAATTATGGAAGAGAAAATGCTTATTAACCACCAATAGAAATGAAATAACTTGCTCTACAATATTTGTTAGAAATCCAATAAAGGTTTATTTAACATAAGAAATTTTATTAATAAGCTAGCTATATTTTAATCCTATAAAAAACCATATTAACTTTTAATTTCTACGATTAAATTTACTATTTTTTATATCCTTTTAACCATTATTTATTCTTACGTAGCAATTTTTTATAAATTTGTTTACAGGTTTTTTTTTTTTTTTTTTTTGAACATTGGCGCATTTTATGAAATAAGTGGGATGATTTACTAACGTTTAAATTATAATAATAAATCGAAAAAATAAAAACATTCCCTAGCCACATTGAATTTTGGTTACCAATCATGTGATTATATCGAGGTTGACCGTTTCTAAGTAAACTTTAAATATTTCGACAACTATCTAATCAATTCGATAAATATTTTTTTTATTTTAATTTTATACAATTCTAAAATTAAAATAAATAAAAAAATTCATTAAAACTATTTGTTTCTTTTCTATTGATTCCCTTTCATATGTTTTTAGTACGTACGTTAAATGGATTAGCATACTCCGGAACAGCTCAGAGTGGACTCAACTCAAAGTAGAGTGGGTTAAAAATATGTTGAAGTGAAACTGGAGCAACTTTGGGCAAATCTGAAGTGATTCCAAAGTGAGCTCAGTCGAGCAAACAAAATTCAGCAGATCGAGGTCGGCATTGATAAAGTTTTCCCAAAATTTTACTATGTAATAAAATGGTACGTAGCTCACGTACTAAGTAAAACTGCCCAGATTTAGTGGTATGATCCGGGATAATACGGATTACACAAGACCAAGTCCTTATGCCATTCGCAGCTATCCGCATATTTTTTGAACGTATTGAACGGATTACACAGAATCCGTACGGATGATCAACGATTCGCATATAACGATAAATATTGAATTCGCACGGGTTAAAAGATTTCGTACAAATAATATCTTTATTTTTAGTAGGAATTGGAACCATTATTCATTTAATATTTTATTATTCGTTTAACCATATCGATATAACATAATAAACGGTTATAAACGGTTAAATCGTTTATTATAAACTCATGTCCCGTACAAGGTTATATCAACGTGATTTGTATTTAACGGTGCGATAATAAATAAAAAAACATCTTTATAAAAAGTATTATATATTTTAATCTAATATAAATATATTTAATATAATTTTTTATTAAAATATCTCACGACTGACGGTTACAACTTAATTACTATAATATTACTTAATACACTCGACACTGCCGCCAAAATCGTTATATTCCCTATCTCGGCCAAATTTACAAAGACAATCCCGCTTTAGCGAAGCCTAAATATAAAAAAAAAATAAAAAATCGTAAGTTATCGAAATAAGCTTAGTAAGTATGGATAACACGAAGGGATGCTTTGAGCATAGTTTAAACTTCGTGGAGTCTGAAGGGATGCTTAGAGCATAGTTTAAACTCCAAACCACCAAGTTATAACAGATTACTCTGTCATCATCCTAAACGGGTATTAATCTTAGACAATGAATATTTTTAAAGAACCAAGCGGAGTTTACGTAGGTTCTCAAGCTTAGCTTGTCAGATTTAGTTCCACCCACTACAAATCTGAACTTTCTTGCTTCTAAAAAAATGTTTAATGAAAAAGACAATTGACGCTTTTAAAATGATCGAACTTACCAAATATTATTAAAACTTCTTTTTTAAAAATAAAGCGTAAAAGTTTGTAAATAAAAAAAAAGAAAAACAGTTACGTAATTAAGAACCTCTAAAAATATAATTTATATCAATTTGCAATATATGTTTCATGACCAATCAAATTTCAAGATCAGATGATCAAAACAAACATTCGTTTTGTAGCTCACCTACAAAAAATTTTACGGCACGTGATTTTTGGCCAAGTATCTGGTGTAACGTGAAATCAAAACAATCGAATTAAGCGAAAAGATTTTAAAATAATAAGCATCATATTTAGAGTTAGGATTAAGGATAAGAAAGGGCATAGCTTATACTAAAATTTCACAAGAAATTTTTTTATTAGAACGCAGAAGGCAGTTTCATAGGTAAAATTTCGAGTTAATAGCGATTTTTTAAAAAGTCGTAATCACATTACACTGTATTTTTCAATCTAATTTGCTAGAATCACGCGGCGGAAAATGTTTTGTGAGTGAGCTAGGGGGTTGATTTGTGTATAACCCTTACGTAACTGCCTTCTGCGCAAAATTTTAACTCTAACCTAAAAAAATGAAATTTTACTTAAAATTTTTTTTGGCTAGGCCTAAATTACAGTCCTAATTTTGCCCAAAGTTATATTGTTACATTGCATTAAAAATGCAAAAATATTAAAAATATTGATTTACTTATTATTTGATCTAAAAATATTTGGTTTAAATAAATTAATACGTATTTTTCATGGTTCTTATACGTATTATTATGTAGATTATTTTTTAGTTTGTGTAAAATTTAATTGGTTAAATTAACTGCTATTTAAACGGTAAATTAAATAGTTAACATTAAACAATTATAGTTATCAATTATTAATCATCTGTTATAGTTTGGCAATGCAATCAATTATAAATATTTTGCAATTCAATTCATAATTTTTAAGCTTTAGATATTTGTTAAAAAATGATTACTATAAATTTTAAGCTAAAATAAGTTTTTTATAAAAATAAGATAATAAAAAAATATTTAAATGTTTTAAAAAAGCTGAAATAAATAATTAAAATTTAATTGTTTGATAAGAAACAAGTTTTTTAAATTTAAATTTAAATATTAATAAAACTTATTTATTATTTATTATTTAAAACTTAAGTAAGTATTTATATAGTTGTTACAAATAAATTGAATTAGTTCTTATAATATAAAATTTTTAAAAATAACTTGGCAATTTGCTTTTAATTTTAGTTTCAAAAATTATATATATAAAAACATAAAATTTTTTAAAAAATTTATTTAAATAGTAAATATACTAAAGACTAAGTTCTATAGTTTAGCAATTAACTCTTAAAATTTTATAAACAATATTAATAGTTCTAAAAATAGACTAAAGAAAAAACTTAAGAAGCAAAATAATTAAATATAAAACTCTATAAAATAAATTTAAATATAGATATAAATCTAGATAAAAAAATTTTTAAAAAAAGATCTAATTATAAAAAGTAGACTCTATATATAATAATAATATTACAAAAACTTCTGATTATATAAAAATTGTATATATAAGTTTTTAAAACAAAAAAATAGTACTAACATTTAGCATTTATTAGTTAAAATAGTATTAATATTTCTATATATAATTTGTAAAGTATTTGTTTAGAAAGATAATTATTAGATTGTATAAAAAGTTTTACTAAAATGTATAAATGCAAAATTTAATTAAAAATATAATTTAAAGTAATTAAAACTAAAATAACAAAAATAATAAATACAAAAACAAAAATTAGTCTTATAAAATTAAAAGCATTTTTAGCAAACTATAATAAAAATATTATAAAAAATAATACATAAAAATAGTTTAATATTTGAAATATATCTAAAAATACTAAGTTAAGCAATAATTATATTTATATAAAAATTTATAATAAAAAGTTTAAAATTTATTAACTTTTAGAGTTTATAAAATTTATAATAATATAGTATTATTAGAAACAATATAATTTTTTATTTTTTTTTCCTATAAGCAGTTATACTAGTACTTTATTAAGTTTTTGAAATTATATTTATAATTATATAAATATCTTTAATATTTAAGTCTAGCATTATCTGGCCACCTTAATGGTATCTAAGTGCAACCTGATGCATTACTTTAAACAAAAGTAAGCTGCTTGTCTGACTACTTAAAGCCTATAATAAAAGAGTCTTCTTTTTTTATAACAAGTCTCAATATTGTCTTCATTATTTCCTTCTCAACTTGCTTTCCTTTTTCTCTTTTTTTTTTTATTTTTTTCTAATTTGTCTTTTTTTGTTTTCTTGTTTTTTTCAGTTTTTCATCTCTTTTCTTTTTAATTTTATTTGTTATTTTAATTTTTTTCTCATTTAATAATTTTCTTGCAACATATTCTTCATACTTGTTCGTAAAATATGTCTCAGACTATTATTGTTACTGTATTTGCAAACTGCTGTTTTGATCTTGTGTTTAATAGCTCTATTAGTTTGTTTTATGTTTCTTTTAGCATAAGGTCTTTTATTAGTGTTTTTCTTATTTTAACTTCCTTTGTCTCTGTTTTTTTAAAAAACACTGTATATAACATATATGGAAGAATTTGAATCTTTTCTTTTTCTTTTAATTTTTTCTATGCTCTTGTGATGGTTACTTTTTGAATTCTCTTTCAGTGATTTTTTTGCCTTTTGCATGCTATCAAGTGTGCTTGCATCTCTGTTGCTTTATCTTGGTATACTTGATATTCTACTATTGTGTATATATTTGGTCTTCTTCTGTTAAGTTCTTTTAAAGTTAGAAGTTTATTTATTATGCACTTGATAAATGCACTTTTTCTGAAGCTGCTTCTTCTTATTGTGCAATATATTCTCTTATTAATCTTTAGTTTTTTCTAAAAATAAGACTAATTATAAATTGTGATTTCTGCTTCTGGCTCTAAATCTTTAACTGCTCTTGTTTCTTTTTACTTTGCTCTTAGTCTTGTATTTGTTACTAACTTGCAAAATAGTCTTACTAATATGTCAGTTTGTCTGTTTTCCCACTCTAAACAATACTTTATTTCTTTACAACTGATTTTTTTAGCCTGTATTATTTTTCTATTTATTGTTCTTTTTTTTGCTAAACTATTAGCTTTATCATTCTATTTGTCTTTACTATGACTTTTAACTTTAACTAAATCTATTTTTAAAAGTGTGGAAACTTAGTAAAATGGATAAATTGTCTTACTCTCAAATAGTAGGTCGTGAGTTTAAAATCCATCAATGGCAAAATTTAGATAATCACCTATATAATATATAGATAGTATTACAGTGATAGCATTCTGTCAATCAGTTGAGATAGAATACCTATAACTATAGTCATACTAGCATGACTAGCAGGTCTGAGGCATCTGTGTAACTTATTATACAGAGAAATGCAAACCAGTACCAGATGGTGCAAACCTAAAATAAGTCCTTAGGCCATATAAATCTGTAGAACTGGGAAGCCGAAGCCTACTTGAAAATTCTGAGCAGAGAGGTAACACAAATCTTCAATGATACTACTATAAAGACTAGACCTAGGAAATAGATACTAATATGAAAGATTCAAGTAGGCAAAAACCTTGAGTGAAGAGTACTATTAACCAGGCTACCAGATTTTGAACTGAAGAAAAAAGATATTAGGCCAGCCTCAATATACTAAAAACAGATCACAGTCCTTCTAGATTATCTGAATTAGGAGTCTGAGTTCAAAGCAGAAGTATATTAAAAGTACTAAGAATATACTATAAAGTCAGTACTAAAACTGGATAAACTCTGCAAAGGTAGCTTATGTTAGTGTTCTAAAAATAGGTAGATAGTTAACAACAGAGGGCTCCTTGTGCCTTACTGGCAAGTAACGTACTCTAAAATATGTAATGACCTGGGAACTAGTACAAAAAAGATAGGTACTATATTGCTCAGACAGTATACTGGTTAGGTATATATAGGAGGTTAGTTGAAGATTCCAATATAACAAGGTGGATGATTAAAGGGTTTAAGTAGATAATCTCCTAATAGGTTATAGGTATGGCATCTAGTATAAAACCTTAGAGTGGACTATTTAAATAGGCAACCAAAAGTTGCATGCATAACTAACTGTACTCTTATCTCTGTAAAAATAGTTGTAATACCTAACCCAATATAAAGTCAATAAAGTATTATCACAAGTATGACCTTTAATAAAAAAAAAAACTAAATCTATTTGAATGTTTTTCATTTTGACAAGGTCTTTAATCTTTATTATCTATATTGCATTCTTCTTCTTAATAATCTTGTTTCTGTCTGCTTGTTTTAGACTTCTACTAATATTTCTTATTGCAGCATTACTATTTATATATACTTTTATTTGCTTCTTTTTAGGTATTATGAAAATTGCTGTCCAAATTGCTACTAACTCTGCTATCATTGACATTTGCCATTCTTCTAGTCCAAATGCTACTTTTTCTTCTGTTTATTCTTGCATTTCATTTGTTTGAACCTATTCTATATCTATATTGTTTTTAGATATTAGCTTTTTACTATCTTTTTCATTAGCTGCACTGTCAGTATATATTATATATTATTCTTGTTAAGGGTATAGCAACTTAGTAAAGTGAACAGGTTGTCAACCTTCAAGTAGCAGGTCTAGTGTTCAAATTCCATAGATAGGAAAATTTAAATAATTATATCTTTGTTATGATAACTGTGTCTTATCGATTAGTTAAACAGAAGAAAAAGATCTATAATCTTAGATGCATTATCTCAAATAAAAGCTTGGAGCATCTATATAAAGTATAATATTACATATATATAGAGGAATGTTAAATAACTGATATTGCATAAGACTTCAGTACAAACCTATAATAAGACCACTAGGCATATAACTTTAAAAACCTGAAGTACAGAAATTTATTTGAAAATTCCAAATAAAGAGGTAGCATGGACTTTTAATAATACTACCAGACCATCAGAAGCCTTAGAAAAAATAACTAGAATAGAATAAATAACAATATGTGTAGAAAAGCATATACCAACCAGGTTACCAAAACTTGCCAAAGGAAAAGAATCTTAGAATACTATACTAGACTATCTGAATTAGTAGTCTGAAAAATCTTATAAGTTCAGAGTAAAGGAAAGATATTAGAAAAAAAAGGTATTAAGATTCTAGTAAACTTTATAAGGGTATAGCAGTTTAATGGCTAGCTCTGACTGCAAATGATGGCCTAGGCCAGAGTGATACTGAGTCAGTTGTAAGTATAAAATACAGAAGGCTCTGATGGGCTTAGTATAAAGTTAAATATGACTTAGTAACCATAGTATATTTGTAGTAACTCTGCAGTTGATAGGATAGAAGTGAATATGGAAATTAGAGTGTTTAAATAGAGAATCCACAGGTGGGTTCTAGATATGGCAACTAGTGTAGAACCTTTGGGCAGACTACTTAAAATAGACAATGACTAAAGTTGTATAAGTAGTTAGTTGTATACTCTTTTTATAATTGCCTCTGTAGCTGTTATATATAATAGTTATATGCTAACTAATTATCAATAAACTTCTAAGTTGCAATTACTCATTTTAATATTAAAAAAAAATATATATTTATTCTTGTTTTCATAATGTTTCTTTTTAGAACTTCTGTTATTTTGACTAATATTTTTTTACAGTTTTTGTCATTTAATAATTTTTATTTTTAGTTCTTCTATTATTGTAAGACTCTTTAGTTTACATTTACTTATTTTTGATCTATCTATTTCTGTTTTGTCTATTATTTGGTTTACTGCTATCTTAATTTGATTGTTATTCTTATTTATTAATCTATCTAAAATTATATGAATGTTTTTATTTAATTTTATCCATTGCTGACAACTATTTTCTATCTGTTCTTCTTTACTTATACATTTTTCATATCTGTTGATCTCAGTTACTACTTTATTTTCTTTGCACTTTATTTGCCAGTATTTGATTAATACTTTTTTCTTTTTCTTTTTAACTACCTTTTCAAGTTGTCTGTAGTCTTATATGCCATATACTATCTATTCTTTTTTTCTTCTATTTTTTGATATATGCTTTTATTTGACTTGCATTGTCTGAGTATTTTGTTCATCCATTCTAAAGTATCTTTGTACTACTCTACTCTCTGGACTGCTAAGCACTTTTGATTCAATTGCTTTGAACTATTCTGCTTTTTTTACTTTATTTGATTAACCTTAATAACTTTTTAGTTGCTATCATATAATTAATTTTTCTTTTCTTATATCAAGTAATTGGTTTAGATATATTAGATTAGCTTTATTTACTCTAATTTTCACTCTTTTCCACAATTGTGCATCTATCAGTTTTTGTATTTTAGTATTATACTCAAACATTGTCTATAATTAACTTTCTATTCTAATATTTATTTTTAGTTTTCTTGCTTTGAGTATTGTAAGACATGCTAAATTGTTTTTTAAATATGTTTCGATTTCTGACTGCTTTTTTGTCTTCTATATGTCTTTTGTTAAATCTGCTCCTTGACAGCCTTGTGTTATTTTTAGCTTTGTTAGCTATCTAAGACTGTATTGTCTGTTTAGTCTTGCCAAAAGACCACTTACTTGCTTCATATTTAATTTTTGTTACAATGTTCTACAGCTGCTAAAATCTTTGTGTTCTATTATGCAGTTTTTTATTGTTTTTTGCAGGTTGCTCTTTTGTTTTGTCAGACTTATTATTAGTTGATGTATTTTATTTAGACTTCTGTTCAACATCTTTGTTAGCTGGTGTGGGTCCTATAGCTTAGTGGTTAAGCTCTCATGCCTACACAGTCAAGGTTAACAGTTCAAGTCTGGCTAGAGGCAAAAAACTAAAAAGATTTTAGCCTCTGTAACCCAATAAGGAGCCAGTAATTGTATGCAAAGCCCTGTGGTTAAGTTCAAGTGCAGTACATGACCAAAGTAGGAATTTCCAGAAAGAGACCCAATCATGAAGTGTAGGCACTATGTGTAACAAGTAGCTGTTACAGAAGGTTATGATTATAGAAAGATTGCACATGTAAGGCCTTTAGGCTAGGACAGCACCAACATCCCTATACCTCCTAATTAGGCAATACCAACATCTCCACATCCAACTTGTAGGGCACTTGCTTGGAAGGATAATTATCAGATTGTGCAAATAAGTCCTAATTGGGACCCAAGGAAAAGGATTTGATTGGGAGAGTAGTCTGGAAGTAACCAAGACTAGAATAGTAAGAGAAACAATGAATATGAGGATGGGCTGTGGAAAATAATTAGTCTTATCAAGATTGAAAGCACCTCTGATACTGTGAAACATCCTGATATTGAAGATAGCAAATGTATAGAAGAAGTAACCTGTTCTGTACATCTAAAGGTACCAAGCCAGAGCTTTAATTACACCTATATGGAAGTCTATAATGATATAAGGATGACTGTACTAACATAAATGCTACACCAATCAAGGTTAAGATACCCCAAATTGGAAGTAATAGTAATATTATGATGGCGACAGCTAGAAGAGGTAACTTGCAAAACAGGTTCAGACTGTTACCATAAAAGGGAGTACTAAAGGGGCAGGTTAGTTGCACAATTTATTGAAAATAACATTAAGACCAAAAGGATGCAAACCAGTAGTGATAGCAGGAACCTGACTTGAGATATATACTACTAGTACCTGAGTTGGAAAGTTAGCAGTGGCAGCAGGATCCTGGCTTAAGATACAAACTATAAGGCATTGTTCTGGCAGACCAAAGATAATAGCTCATAAGGAGTGAATGACCCAGTAGACCAATTTGGAATTTGTTTAAATAGGTTGTGAGACATAGGATGAATATGCAAGTTATCTAATATAGATGGATGTGAAACAAAAATCCAGATTATGTGTAAGTGGGATACAAGATTAGCTCT
>CAJVQA010012295.1:0-10196 GCA_910591915.1 Cetraspora pellucida
CTTAAATTATTTTCCGCTAAGTAAAATTTATTCACCGACACTTTTTGTCCAATTGATTAAGACGCTTGAGAACACCCATTACCTTTACAATTAATATATTTTTGATTAAATATATTCCTGTCAAGGATCCACCTTCAAAAACAGCTCATTTAACCGACATCATTCAACAATCAAATATCCTATGTGACGTCAGCTAAGTGAACTTTCGGTGAAGTGAGCAGAACTGAATCAAAATATATCAAAAACTGAGCATTAAATCCAGGATTTATCCTATTATGAGCTTATTCTTTAAACTCAACCCAGATATTCAATTCAGATGTGAGTTCACAACCCGGATACCCGATTATCTGCGGATAACTCTGGTAATATCAAACCCGGGTACCATCACTAAATTGAACATATTGATCAAAACAGTTTAGGTTAAAAGTTCTTGGATATTACTCTTTGTGCCCGTTTGCACTATAAATCTTTTTTTTTTTTTAATAATAATTTGATATTTGTAATGATTCTTAAGTTTTATATTTTTCTTTTTAGTTACTGTATTATAAATTTCGAGTATTTGATTAAACATTAAAGTAGTACTGTATATCAAATATAGTAAAATCGCACAAACGAACGTTTTTTTGTTTAACGCTACACCTGATCTCCTGATCTTGAAATATAATTGGTTTGCGCCACTAGTTCGCGACAGAGCTGATGATTTACTTACTACTGTTACAGGCTAGATGGTCGGGAACGCAGATAAAAGAAATGCGACAAATTGTCGCTACAAAATCGTTAACGTCGCGTAACGTTGCTCAAAAGCGGGAACGAGGCGGTCACGGGTTAAGGCAGCTTTTGAGGGCGTTACCAGATAAGACAGATTTTTTAAAGAGTGTTGTTATTTATATGTTAGAGGGGTCTTTATTAATAAATTTGTCTCTTCTGACTCTGCTTTTACAAGAGGGAAAATTCCACCTCTTTTATAACAAATTCTACCGTATGAAAAGTACGTACAAGACCGTAATCTTTTTCTATTACTTTCATTGAATTCTCACCTTGTTTCACCTTATTTGTACTAACTTTTTACCTTTTTTATACACATCCTTTCGTCACTTTAACATTTCTCATAGTCCATATAGAACAAAAAGAAATGTTTTAGTGCCACTTTTCCCGCGGTAAAATCCCAACATTGTTACCACAATCGCACTCCTCTCACCACTGCTTCACCTTTACCCAAACAGGGTAAAATTGTACTAATGTCCATTTCCAGCTGTTACGGTGCGAACAGGTAAGTCTTGATCGACTTTTCCTTATTGGGTGGGTGGTGGTCTTCACGCTGGGCTTGGTATATGTTTCAGATACATAGGAAGACATTCATATGATTGGTTAATTTTGGTAGATCTACCCGAAAAAAAACTTCGCATAAAGAGGCTTACGAACTAATAAATACGCGCAAAAGAATGCATTAATTATATTTAGAGAATCGATAATACGCGTAAAGTGGGTAAATGTGATATTTATTACTAATAAACCCAAACTCATTAAAGAATCTACGTACGAGATCTACGTACAAAACAACCGAACTTCAACTACTAATATACAGTAGACACTCAAATGCGCTATAAGAACCGGCTAAATTTAAATATTTAAGTCGGATCTTTTAGTACTAAAAGCTTATACCTATGCAAATTAAACATTTAGAAATAAAAGTTTATCCAAATCTAACGTAATAAAATAGTTTCAGCGAAAACGTTTCCAGTTACCTTCATTCTATAATATGGTCCAATAAACGGTAGGTATACTTTGTCTTTTAAGTAAAGTTCTTGGGGTTACTGATTATTTCTGATTATTTTTGCCTAGTAAATCTAAACGTTCTTTCGAAGTGAAAAATGGCTTCTGGATGATTTTTTTTATTAGTGAAACGTTACGTTACCAAAAAGTACTTTAAAGTGTATAAATAAGTTACCCGAGTAATTGATTTACATTATCTAAAAAAAGTAGTGCAGAATATTAAAGAATTTAGATCGGGCACCGGGAAATCCTGAAAACGTGGATGAATGTAATTTACGAACATGTTTGTCAGGAAGTTACAGAATTTTGCGCATTTTGTATTTTTAATCGCATTAAATCACAGAATCAAACTAAATTAATCGGCGATTATATTGCATATTGGTTATGTCCCCATATAGGTTGTTTTGTCACAAAAGCTCCTGCGTTATTATTAAATAACTTTTTTACTGATTTTTAAGTTGTCAGAAATTGAAAAAAGACTATTTACTCATTACTCCGGTACGAAAAATGTACCAACAAACGAATAACAAAAAGCTATTGGAATGTTAGGAGAACTAAAGGCATGTATAATACTCAATACTATGCATACCAATCATTATATTGTGTGGCTTTATTTGTACGTATACATATATTGCTAAGGGTCGTTAGACCATCATTGTTATTACAATTGTATGCAACGCATCAGGTGACCACTCATCGTCCCGGTGTTAGACAATGGGATTCTCGAGGAAGAGTCGGCAATGTACCTTTCTTTTAATATAAGATGTATGCACGCGTTAAGGGTCGTTAATCTGTCATGGAAGCATAGCGAGCTTTATTGTGATTAACTGATCATCTTTTCATAATAAAGACTTATTAAAGTAACGACGCCTTACTTTATAAACTGCCAAGTAATTCGGTAATCCATGAAGTAAATTCGGAAGTTAGATGAGAGGTATGTCTGAACATTTCAATTTAGCTAATAAGTCATAAATATAATATACAAATCTATTAAGTTTAGTAATTTGTTTTCTGAAAGATAATTTATTTTATTATATTTTATTTATAATTCCACGACAGGTACCACTAGTATTATAGTTTATTTCATGAAAAAAAAAAATTCCAAAAATAATTTAAGAAAAAAAATCCTAATATAATAATTTTAAAGGTTTTAAGAAAATTATTGCAAAATAAATTGTTACTATCAATTTATTACGTTAAGAATTGACCTGTATTCATTATTCAATTTGTTAAAAATAACGCGTAAATTTATTTTAAAAGTCCTAGCATTACCACCAATCCACTTGTTTTGAATTCTCTTGACCTTTAGAATATACTTTTTATTCTCCTTTTTGAATCTTTTTCGTTTTATTTTACCGATATTAAGTGAAATTTATTCTCGCAAAGTAATGAAATAAAGTTAACCTATCCGCATTATTTTACATAAGAGATTTTAACTTTTATTTATTATTTTTATCAGTATAATAGAAAATATAAATAGGAATTATAAATAAGAAGTGCGAAGCAGAAAAACAGAACGCAATAATTTTAGTTAAAGTGATATGTTAAACTCAGGTTATATAACTCTCGATTAATGGTAATATTGGATTTACTCAAATTTAAAAAAATCATCACTATTATATATTTTTAATGTGCGAAAAGACATATAAGTTGTCAGGTAATTGCCAAACAGAAATCACTGGAACTATTAGGTCACGTTATCACGTATGTTTCTAAGGCATAAGGCTAATATCAGCGTTTCTGGAAATTTGGACGAGGTAATATATACTAATTCGAAATATTTATAGCCATACAAAATAGGCCTTATAACCTGTAACTAAAGAAAGAAATCAATTAATCAAAAAAATAATCCAATATGTACTTGAAATTTTAATACAGTCAAACCTCTATATAATCACACCCTTGGTTTTAAAAATTTGGTGCTTATAGAGAGTTGTGCTTATATGGAGGTTAAATTTTATAAGTGTTATATATGTTGGTTTTAAAAATTTATGTGATTATGAGCAAATGTGACTATAGAGGTCTGACTATTATTTTAAAGTTTGTGGTTAAGTGATTGGGTCCATCAATAATCAACTTAGGATGAAGAAAGATTAGCATAAGGTCTTTGTGTCATCATAACATTGTGTGTGCTGTTTCAATTTTGCACTAGCAATAAATCCAGTGATCCCAAATTAACCTTTACAACGTGTAGTTATTTTTCAATTTTAAGTTGATAAGTCATTTTTCAAAAATTTTCGTATTGGTGAAGTAATTTGTACAAATATTAAACAACTGAAAGTAAGGGCCAAGAAATAAATATTAATGTGGAAAATCATAATAATAAAATGGGGTGCAAAAATTTTTAATCACTTATATCGATATACATTAATAATTGAATGTACGTACGTATTCGTTTGATGTATGCAAATACATGCTTATTTGCAATTTGCATTTAATGAATTCTACATACACATTAATTACGTAACAATATGTTTATGTATTTTAAAAGAAGAATATCGTGACATTTAACTTTTGAACCCTATTAACTCATAATATCGAGTATATAACAAACATGTAATGTATAGTTAATAAAGTATGTATAGTAGAAATTAAGATAAAAAATTCTTTAAGAGACTTTACATATAGCCTATACAAACTTCAACATGAAAAAAGGGACTCTAACCCTAACTATTAAGAGATCATTTATAAAGGACAAATTTTATAAGTTTGCTAACCATACATACATTCGTAAATTTTCTTAGTTTACATCTATAAAATATATATTGTAATTAGAGATGGGTTTCATGCGTGCGCATGATTGCGCATTCATGCGCATGATTCCGTTTCATGCGCATATTATCCCATCAAGATTTCTCTCCTCTCGATCGTTTTTTCTTTTTTTTTGCCTTTTTTTATCATGCGATATCATGCGCATGAAACATTTCGTGCGCATTAATGCGCATTCATGCGCATGTTATTATAAAATGCGCATTTTTCCCATCACTAATTGTAATATCCATAATATTGAAATTAAAGATGAAATTTCTCAATTTTTGGAACATTTTGACTTTCGTTAACCCAATTGGAATAAGCACTTTCGGTTTTAGCACAAAATACTTTTGATGAACAAGTTCATTTTTAATATGACTTTAATTGTTGGTGGTATTTGACTTTTATTAGCTTCGACTTCCGATTTTACACTTTCATCATGATGGACGAACATCACCCTAGATGCAATTTTCTAGAAATGTCTAGAAATAAAAATACCACACAAGTATTCTTGACATTTGAATAAAGGTCAATAGTAAGAATGGTAATATTATTGAGATTAGCTCAAATTGTGTTCGTTTATAATTGTAATTGTTACGATAGATCAAAATAAAACCTTAAATGTGGTTTATTAAATGTCATCGAAAACTTCGTAAATACAAAAATAATAAAGAGCGTCAACCTATTTGCCTCTGTCGCTTATTTGTCTATTTTACCAATTAATATGCAAAATTTCAAGAGTAATAATATAATGTATCGCTAAAAAGGATTATTGTTTTTAGGTTTTCTAATGGTTACTGCTAAGAAAAAACCAATATCAAAAATACGATAGTGTCGATAGCAAGATCTATGTCAAAAAGTACGAGATGTTTGCTAATAACTCTATTTACTTTATTAGCTATAAAGGTTTGGCATGAAGCAAAAAGTTTGTTGGCTGGAATGATAAACTGAACATCTTTCACTATTTAAAACTTTCTCTTTATATAATAAACCGTGTGTCCCGTATCTTATTTATATTAATGACAGGTACGTTAAACATACTTCACTAGTTTATGCTCTAATTTTCGACACATTTTGACCTATTGATTAAGACACCTGGGAACACCCTTTGGCATACAAAATATTTTCAATAATACTTTGACATTCAACACTTTTAGTATTTTCGATCTTCAGCATTTCTATACGTATAAATTATTATGTTGGGATCACATTCTAACACTGCCTTATTCATTGCAACACAAAATTTACTAATATTTGAAGACATAAGACACCGAGAATACTTTAATAAATTATGCTATCAAAAAAACTATTTTTATATTATTATTTATCCCTGTTACAAAACAATAGCTTGCAATCTAATATATATATATATATAATATGAAAAATGAAAAAGAAATTATTTTTCTTTAATATTCATTATTTAGTGCATCCAACTAGATCTGTCATTGTTTTTTGTTAAACATAATAAATGCAAATTACAGATTCATTTAAACTTTATAAATTGTTCAAGTATTTATTCGCAATCTGCTTTAAAATTCTTTCGTCTTTTTTGTTTTTTGATATGATCATTTGATCGGTAATTGTATGAAACTTACAAATAGTTTATCTTTATATAGACGCTTGACCAACTCGAACTGGAATCAGCTGATTCTTGGCTCAAAGAATCAAATACTACTGTACTAGCTACTCGCAGCAACCATCCCGTGTAACGCTAATCTTGTTTCTAACAAATTATAAACATTTCTTTCTATAAAATTATTATTTTCTTGCTGCTCCAATTCGGTTTTAATTGGTTCTAAAACAAATTCTTTGATGAGCTCGTTAGTTATCACCACTACCCCGTTAATTACTGCAAAGGAAGTAGTGGTATTAGAAATTTTTCCATCCTGATTCCTATTGAGAATAGCCAAAATGGCACTAGTTAAACCAAGAAACAAAGAGAAATATTTAACAAGCCGACTGTAAGATAACCATTTTTTTACAGTAGCCAAATTCTCTTTTCCTTTTTCCCAGTAATTGATGAGTTGATTGATAAGTTGATCAAATTTTTTTTCTAAAGCCTTTGCCAAAGAGTTGAATCTAATCACAGCAAAAAAGCAACCAAAACCGACAACACAAAAAAAAAACAAAAAACCAAGCCAAAAATTAAAGTTTGGTATTAAATTAATCAACAGCGAATAATAACAACAAAAAAGAAAAGGTATTAAAAGAAAATGAAAAACGCAAAAAAACAAAAGCCACTCTAAAAATAAAATATATTTATTTCCTGAGATCAAGTATGCTATAAATAAATATAGACAAAAAGCTAAAAAGTAAGGTACGTTATAGGGAAAATAAACTTTAAAATTAAAGACCGACTCAAAATATCCTTCAAAACAAGTCATTTGGCTATTTTTTTAAATTTTTGGTTTCTAGTAAACTTCAGTGCAATGATTCACTTTGACTACCATAATTGAAAGGCCTTGGTATTTATGCTTTAGCGTTAGGGGTTCCCCAAAATTCTGGTTACATAAAATTGGGTTTGTAACAGATTATGGATAATTTTCCGTTGGTGTTACGTCATGATAATATTTGAATTTTGTACGTATTATTTCTCTTTGGTGTGCGGAGTCCCAAACCCGAGTGAGACAGTTTGGAGCATCGCCCATAAAAAAATGTCGCTGACGTCACTTGTAGATTGTGTGCAATTTTTCTGACTACGAATCAGATTTCAAGATCAGGAATTACGTAACACGATCAAGGAAATTCAAACAAACGTCTGTTTATCAAAAATCAGCATAAGAAATCACCTTTAAAGCTCTAATAAAAGTTTTCGTTGGGCAATCTACTATATAAACCACATTTTTCTGGTTCCCAATCCTTACTCTAACCCTAACATAAACGAGCTTTAAAGAATTTTTGCTGCGCTACAAACCTTGCACACATTGAAGAATTGCAATCGGAAATGTTTACCAGGTTGGTGGTGTAGACAAAATTCTTAGGATTCGTTAAGGTTAATATTAGGATCAGGATTAAAGTGTTAAAGAGGAATAGTTTTAATACGTAGTAAAATTGTCCGATGAAAACTTTTCGTTAGAGCACAAAAGGAGGTTTCTTATGCTGATTTTGATTTGTTTTTGAATATTGATCGTGTTACGTTACACCTATTCTTGAAATATGATTCGAAGATCAGGTGAACTATTTCAACTTAACACGTTCACGAAAATTCAGAACAAACGTTTGTTCTGCCAAAAATCGCTCATAACTCAAAAATCAGCATAAGAAACTACCTTTAATGCTCTAACAAAAAGTTTCGTTAAACAAATTTATAATATAAACTAACCCTAACCCTGACCCTAACCCTAACCTTAAGAATTTCGTCTGCGTCACAAACCTGGTACACGTTTTGTGTCACTGAAACTTTTAGTGATATTATTAAGTGACAACGCAATTAATCCAACAGATACTACAGTCAGGTATTTTACGTGATTTAGAAATGATCTACAATATACTAAGAGGATATGTTCTATTTTTTAAAAAAGCAAAGATATGGTACTAATAAAATTTTTTAAAAACGTACCAAAATTTTAGGATATATAAATTAAAATGGTTTATTTATTATAATAAAAAATTATAATATATATTATTTTGAAAAAAATTATACTTGTATATATCCAAATTCTCGGTGGTAACATTCTGATTGGTTGATTATCATATGATTATCATATGATTTTTATAATAGATTTATAATACCAAATCTTTAAATAAATCTATCTCAACGAATTTTAATCCAAATTTAATAATTCTACTATCATTAGAATCATAAAAGTCTGCTTTACAACTTTGCTTAAAAGTTTAAAAACAGTTAAGTTAGTGAAATATCAAAATAAAAAAAATTTACAATTAAAGTCATATGACAAATGATCTACATGTACTTTAGCCTATGGATCCCTGAGGCTTTAAAAGGCAAATAACAACACAGCCAATGATTGGTGAAAATTTCGTACTATAGAATTAAAAAGAATTTTCCGATTGAAGATCTTTTACCAAAAATAGACATGATCTGTGTTACACGAATTTGAAAAATCCCTGACTGATTATTAATATCGACGAGATTCCAATTCACGTGATTTAAGATATACCTGATAATCTAATTACAAAAATTTTCTCGCTAGATTTCGTGATTTGCATTTTTTTTTTCTTTCATACTATTTCAACTATAAATTATAAAATGTATAGTCCAAGACTTGGACTTGGCATACCTTTCCGTTCTTCACTAAATGTGGGGTGTAGATCGGTATGAAATCTTCTCATTCGGTTTTTATCGCGTACTACGAAAAAAAATTATGAATTTCACAAATTTACTTTTTTTGAAAAAAAAATTCGTTTTTTAGTTTTTAAAGGCCAATAAACTAAACTTTATTCCGCGCACTTTAAAGCATGTTCGATTATTTTTTTCAAAATTTCTGTACTAATGCTATTAACCAAAAAATATTTTGTATAACCTTTTCTTGAAATTTTTCCCGAATTAACAGTTCAAAAGTACAAGGACATGTTATTGGAATTGATTTAGGCACAACTAATAGTTGTGTAGCTATTATGGAAGGAAAGACACCACGTGTAATTGAAAATGCTGAAGGTGGTCGCACTACTCCGTCAGTAGTTGCTTTTACTAAAGAAGGTGAATTACTAGTCGGAGTAACTGCTAAACGTCAGGTGATTAAATCAATTGAAACAAAGTTTTGTTAAAATCAAATATTAACGAATCGCATATATTACGAATTTGTTATATCTATGCGTAGTTTTACCTAAAAGAATTTTTTTTATTAGGCTGTGGTCAATCCAGAAAATACTTTTTTTGCCACTAAACGCTTGATCGGACGTAAATTTAAAGATTCTGAAGTACAAAAAGACATTGATCACGTTCCATATAAAATTATTGAACATTCAAATGGAGATGCATGGCTAGCATCTCGAGGTAAAGAGTATAGTCCTGCTCAAATTGGTGGGTTCATCGTAAGTAAAATGAAGGAAACAGCAGGTATTTAATGTTTAATGTTTCATAATATATTATATAGTGAATTTATTAAATGATGATCGTAGTAATTAAAAAAAAAAAAACGATTAAATTAACCTTATAGAATCTTACCTGGGGAAACCTACGAAGAATGCGGGTAAGGATCTCGTTTAATTTTTACTATATTAAATATAATTAATATTAGATTAACACCTAATATATTCTTATTATTATAATATGATTAGTCATTACCGTACCAGCATATTTTAATGACTCTCAACGTCAAGCCACGAAAGATGCGGGTCAAATCGCAGGTTTAAACGTACTCCGTGTTATAAATGAACCAACAGCTGCTGCGCTTGCTTACGGACTTGATAAAACTGAAAATAAAATTATTGCTGTTTATGATTTGGGTGGTGGTACTTTTGATATTAGTATTTTGGAAATTCATAAAGGAGTTTTCGAAGTTAAATCAACCAACGGGAACACCCACTTGGGTGGTGAAGATTTTGATAGTAAATTGGTTAAATTTATAGTTGATTCATTCAAAAAAGAGGTTTGCTTCTCAATTATTTTTATATAAATTATTTTTTTCAATTATTTTAATAATATCCCTCTTAAAACATTATAAATAGGAAGGTGTTGATTTATCTAGTGATAGGATGGCAATTCAACG
>CAJVQA010012296.1:0-10195 GCA_910591915.1 Cetraspora pellucida
GCAGCAACAAAATATGAAAAATGGGCAACCATTTTTCCTACTACTAACATATCTACATCTTACATTGCAACACTAAATCTAGAAGAGGTTTGACAGCCTACTCTAGTAGAGTTTTGGGCTAAGGATAAATTAGTCCTAGCTATAGGTCCATGCAATAATTTATGTAACTCATTTTCATTAATATAATACCAAATTTTTCAATAAAGACTGAGGCCAGGCCTCACTCTTAAAATAAAAAAAAAAAAAAAAAGTATTATTATTATATTTTTTTCTTTTTCTTTTCCTTAATTATTTATAAACCTTAGTCAAAAGTTTTCTTGCTCTAAGTCATATACATGTTTCTTGAGATTGTTTATTTCTTGAAAAAGCTTTTCTCAAATTTTCTTTTTTTCAACTCTGCATATGCAGCAATGAGTTTATTTTTAAGATGAACACAGTTTGGACAACCAAAACCACTTGTATATTCTTTAGTTTTCTTTTTCAACTGAACTAAGAAACTTTGAACTACTGCTACTATATCTTGTAAAGAACCAAGATGGGTCAATAGGTTTTGACGAAAGGCAGTAGAAGTAGAAGTAGATGAAGAAGCAGAAGATAAGATCACATTAAAGTCATATTTTTCCAAGACATTCTTTATCAGAAATGGAGTGATGCAAATCATGAAGTGTATGATTATACGGCAATTTAAATGATGTTACTCTGCAAAATCGTGGTTTTGTTTGGTCTGCATGACCCTATTTGTCACTTATTATTTATTTTTCACGTATCATTTCATCGATGCCTTATATATACATATGGAATATAAAAAATTAATTGCAGATTATATTTATATGAAGAATTTCTTGTTTAATCACATAAATATATATGTGCAGTTGAATTAATAATGATAATGATAAATGTATTGATAGCATGTATATATATATAGAAATTTGATAGCTGCTGATTACTGATTGATTAAAACTAGTTTTAATACAAATATAAAACCAGTTCTGACCTTTATGTGGGGTAGTGTAAAAGTTAGTTGTAATCTGCCACATGAATATTTAACTAATTTGTATAATTTTCTTTTTATCATAAGATTGTACTTATTCTAAAAATAGGCATTTGATATATTGGTGTATGTAAGCAAAAATATATTGGAGATCTTCACCATATGGCGTAAAAAGATGTCTTGATCCTTATCGAAATAAATGTACTAATATCTTGTTTGTTCGCAGCTGTTTATCTATTTTGGCAATCATTTTATTGGCGTTGGTTATGAATATCAAGACTTGTTTGTTTCAGATATTTTTATATGGAATTTATCTTTTATTATATATAATATATATTTTTGTGCACTTGTTTGCTTGTAAATTATTTGGAGATCCAGAAAAGTTGGGATAGACGCTAAAAAAAAAAATCATACTAATCAATGATTTGTTATATTGTTTTGCTATTTATTATCTTTGTAATTTAATAAGTTATGATTAGTTTGATTGTTCTAGATTGTTCTAATATCAAGATCTATAATTTATCTATATTTAAAAAACAAAAAAAAAAATTATCGCACTTATCAATAATTTGTGAATTGATATCATTGTATTGTCTTGCTATTTATTAACTTTGTAATTTAAAAATGTACTCTGTAATTTAAGAATGTATATTGTTTGGATCGGTTTTATTAATAGCGTAAATCGAATATATTCAGATATGAGAACAATGTTTCTGTTCTTTTGTTTATCTGAACTAATGGTGTGATCGATGATTGTGCAAAGTTCATTGATAGAAAGTGAATTGTACTGTACTGAGATTCGTGTAATTTTATAATCGAGAATGAGCTTTTATTTATTTTATTTTTATTTTTTTATAAAAATTGAGCTTTGTAAAGAATCTTTTCTTCTTGATTACAATAAATTTTTAAAACATTTCAAAGTAAAAAAAAATAAAAAATGCCATCCCATATTGCTTACTTGTTGTAATTTTTTCAGCAAAGAATAATACCTCATGCTCGTATAGGCTCGCTAAATACAAAGTTTCAACACAAACATCTTGTTCTGTTAGATGAAAATATTTCTTTCTGACTGATGCACTATCTCAATTGTTTACTCCTGGTGATTTGGTATTTATTTCTGGTAGATGTGTTGTTGAAAACTCTAAACAATGCATAACTGTTGCATATGCTAGCACTATTGATAATGAAAACCCTAATCGAGAATTTGACTTTACCAGTGTCCCTATATGCATACCTCATTGTATGTTTTCCGTCCTTGTTAATCATAACCCAAAAATAACTGAGAAGTTCATTCATTTTGGTGTCAAATCTGTAGAATATAATTCTATCACTGGATCATCTAATGTTAAGATGAAAATAATTGTTTTTTATTCTTCTCAATTCACAAGATTTAAACATTTAGGACATTTAGGATCTAATATTAAAGTAGGAAATGCTTACCTTGTATCAGGTCCCTTTAAGTTCTCGGATTCTGGAAAAATAGTGATTGAAGCTACTGATATCGATTATTCAAAACCACTGCTCTTGAATTTTAACAATCCTAAAATTCCTTCCTCCACATCATCAAACACTCGCACCATTATTGATATTATAGTGGATGATGTTGATTCTGTAACTCATTAATCATCTAAAAAGCAATCATTTAGTAAACATGATATTATATCTGCTTGTAATTCAACCAAGACTTTGCCTTCTTTAAATGTTGCTGATGTCGAAGTTAATTTATCTCTTGGACAAAAGAATTGTATTGAATTAGATGCGAAGGATAATAATAGTGAACCTAATTTTGAATATGAACCTGATGAGCATGAAAATTCATCAGATCGAAATGATGATTAACAGCCTAAAAAGAGAAAAAGAAATACAAAAGTAATTAAAAAAGGTAACCCAAAAAAATAACATAAAAATAAACATAATATATATATATATATAATCTTTTTTGATATATTTTACTTTTGCATTATATGATCATGTTATTTTCTTATTTTATTATACTTTATACTATAACTTTTTACCACATTGTATCTTCTTTTTTATAAAATAAAAATTTGGTTTACCTATTCTATCTGTCAATCTAAAGATAAAAATAATATCTACATTGAAATAATAAAAAATTAGAATCTGTGTATAAATGTCTAAATTACTTCTGTCTGATATAATATCACATCACTGATATTAATTGAATTGATATCTGCCTCTTTATATTTCCTCGATATCATATCATTTTTATGATGTTAAATGAAAAATTGTTTCATCAATTAAACAATTAAACCTTTAAAAATCCTGAATAATTAGCTTTAATAGCATGCTTAA
The DNA here is from genome assembly GCA_910591915.1 of Cetraspora pellucida. NCBI lineage: Eukaryota > Fungi > Glomeromycota > Glomeromycetes > Diversisporales > Gigasporaceae > Cetraspora > Cetraspora pellucida. Next base: position 3,305 of record CAJVQA010012296.1, read on the forward strand.
AATAGATATCCTTATGTTAATTGTAATAGTAATAATAGTATGATTGTAATTATATTGTATAATATATAAATGAAACCACATATTTTGCTCTAAATAAAGGTAGTTCTCAAATTAGTTGGAATTTGATCTTATCAATCCCAATTAGATTGCCTTAGTATTTTCTGGTTAACAACTAATTGTATAAGTATAATCCTGCATTGAAGTGTCTTAACATAATCCAGAACTTTAAGCTACTCACTCTAATTACTAGACCAGATCTTTTTTTCCTCTTCAAGTCTGCCATTAGATGGTATTTAGTGTTGTTAACGATCATGTAACACTTCTTTTCCAACTCTAGAATGTTCCATATATGTACAGTACATATTTGTGTAAAACGCCAATCTGGTAACCAGATAGAACTATTTCAAATATATATTAGTTAGCCTTAGATGATAGTCTAGATTATTAATAAAATGAGAATAACAATGCATCAAAAATGCATTAAAGTTGCTAGTAAAGTTAAATTTGGTGTTAAACCATGTTTTTTTATTAAGATTTTCATTGATGCTAAACATAGAAGTTTAAGATAATATAATATGATGTATATTAAATTTATAAAGCCTTTTCTTTGATATGTAGAATGCATGTTTTTATGAGTAAACTAAAAAATAATAATTTATAAGTTAAGCATGTTAAAATTGAATGCTATAAAAAGAACTCGTTAAAGATTGAAAATGTTTTTTTAACTCACATCCTAAACAAATTTCATAATACAATTTTCATTTATTTCAATTAACAAATCAATTAAAAAACGCTATGAATCAGATAGAAACATGAAGAGAAGCTAGAAAAAGAAAAGAGTATGAACATAAAGTAATTCAACATATGAATTCTCAATTTAGAAGGTTAAAAAATGATAGATCACAACAACACATGGCAAGACTTTGCCAAGATCAGAATTATGTTAGGAAATCTAATTTATTACAAAGTAAACATCAAAAAATAAAAAAGAATATTTCTAATTACCCAAATATCGATACGAGAATTCCTTTGTGCATTCTAGAAATAGATCATAAATTTGAAATAGCATTTGAATGATATACAATATGGCCTCAACTTGTAAATCCTGAAATATCAAAAAATGCATTAGCTGAATTTTGCAATAAGATTAAACCTAATGAATTATGCGAATTACCATGTGCAGCTTGCTCTGGACTTTATTGTTATAAAAACTATAAAGAAATTTCAGTAAATAATATTGATCTTTCTCTACTTAAAGCTCTGATTGATTTTCTTGACCCATTCTTTGAAATTGATTTTAATTATAAACATCCTTATATTGATAATAGTGAATTAAAATTTCTTTTAAATCATTCCAGTTTTATTTATTCTTCTAAATGTTAGTTTAATAATGAACTCGCTGATTCTAAAGATTCCTTTCAACTAAGAATTTGTAATACTTGTTACAATTCTTTGAACAAATGTAAGACCCCAATTCTATCCTTAGCCAATAACATGTGAATTGGTTCTACACCACAGTGCCTTCAAGGATTAACCATTCCAAAACAAATCCTCATTTCACCTGAATATTCATATATGAATCTTATTCAACTAACAAAAAAAAAGTATACACATTATAAACTTAAGGGTCATATTATAACATTTTCACAAAATCCAAAATTGTTAATGAATATATTACCTTTGCCTATGTATCGGCTTACTGACTATTTAAAAGTAGTTTTTATTGGAAGTGGATCTCCTACTAACCATCAGCTAAAGAAAATACTTTAGGTTCGAAAAAGTAAAATAATAATAGCACTTCAATGGCTTTTTGAACATAATAAATTATTTAAAGATAAATTTATCATTGATACAAATTCTTTAAATGTTCTACCTGAAGAAGATATTCCTGAACCCTTGCTTATAACTACTACTGTTATAAATATCACTTCTCATGAAATGAAGCATTATACAGACTATGCTTTAAATGATTTGTTAGATGAAAACTGTTCAGATAACAATAGTGATAATAACAATCAAGATTTGTTTGAATGCAATAACCAGGTTTTTAAAAACTTTATTAATAATAATTCTATTAATAGCACAAGTGAACTTAGACCATCTGGAATATTGCATGTTGATAATGTACCGATTACTAAAAGAGAGCTTACTCTGCTCTCGTTTCAAAAACTAATTACCAAATTTAATCTACAGTCTAATAAACATGTGTCTTCAGAGCAAAATAAAAAATCAGTAAATATATCTACGCAATCACATGTTATTTGTGTACCTTATAGTAACAAACTTTAAATGAATATGAAGATTCATCTCTTTTCCTACAGCATTTCCAATTCTCTACCCATATGGAGTTGGAGGTCATGAAGGTAGATCAACATGTGTAACATTAAAAAAATATGCTAATCACCTAATGCATTATCATGATCCAAAATTTTGGCAATACAGATCATTTCAATTTGTTCTTTTTAATGTTCTACAGCATCGAGAAGTGTCAACAAAATCTTATAATTTAACTAAAAATAAAAATTTTGAATGATCAGCAAGATTAATATCTACATTAAAGCTACAAGATATAAAACAGTCTATTGACCAAATACAAAACAATCAAAAGATATCTCACTTTGCAATTAATGAGCTTCTCAGAAATATAAATGCCACTGGATCAAAATTAATAGCTTCTCATCAATCATGTGCTCGTATCCACAATAAAATATGTGCTTTTATTATGCATGATAGTACTCCCTCTCTATTTATAACCATTAATACAGCTAACCTTCATAGCCCAATCATCATGATGTATGCTGGAAATGAAATAGATATTGAAAAACTTACTTCTGATAATTTTCCTAAAGCAACTGAAAGGTCTTGTCTTGCACATCTTGATTCTTCTGCTGTTGCAAAGTATTTTAATATGGTTACAGAATTAATTATAAATACACTATTTGCTTATAATAAAGAAAATGGTGGCATATTCAGTGCAATGAAGAATTATTATTGTGTTGTAGAATATCAGGATCACAGCACTTCTTATTGTCACATGCTTGTTTGGCTATATGAAGCACTTAATCCGATCATTTTATGTAATAAAATTAAAGAAGATATTGAATTCCGTCAATGTTTATTATATTATATTAGTAATATTATTCAAGAAGATATTAGCTATTTGCTTCCAGAAGGTGAAGTTTTAACAAATAAAATGCTTGAAGCTAAATATGCTGTACTGAAAACAATTATTCAAAAACGAATGCATCTATTCTTTATGCCTATACCTGATCTCAAATCTCCTAATTTTGAAGAAAATTTTCAACAAGACTTACTTGATATTGCTAAACATATGCTTTTTCATTGCTGTAATTGAACCTGTAAAAAATATAATCATAGTTTACAAAAGCACTGCAGGTTCAACTTTCCAAGAGAATTAGTAAATCCTTCAAGAATAATCTTTCCTGATCAAGGCATTATTGCTGTTCAATATAATAATGCTTTTATCAATAATCATAATCCCTACAAAACTGCTGCTTGTAGAAGCAATAATGATATTAAATTTATTGCAACACATAAATTAGCTCTAGCATATGTTTACTATATAACTGATTATATTACTAAATCTGATCTCAGTACGCATAGTTCTTTTTTAATATGTGCTTTTACTTTACAATCTTTTTGAGCTCAAGCATCAGATAAAACATCAATAGATATTGTAAATAGATCTCACAAGCTTGTGACAAAATGCCTTAATAAGATAGTAGGCCAAACTGAACTTACGAGTCCACAAGTATCTGCCTACTTACTAGGCATTAATGATCATTATACCCCAAACACGTTTGTATCATTACATCTTCAATCTTTTGAAGATTATCTTATGATGGAATGGAAAAAGCATATTCAAAATTTTAATAAAGACTTAGATGAATTTAATGATTGTTCTGATACTAATTATGATCAAAATAACCAATATTATAAAAATGAATCATTTATGATAACATTTTTTAATAATAATTTAACTGCAATAAATCTTCATGTTAATTATCAATTTAGAGGTTCATCACTATGCAATATTTGTCTCTATGACTATGCAGCCAGCATTCGAAAGACTCCAATAAATTTACATGAACTTTCAATGTTATTAGGTCAAAACTCTAGAATTGGAAATGACCAATTTTTTTTTTGAGAAAATGGGTTTGAATCTAATGAAATCTATGAACATAATAATGTGCATCCCCAATGCAAACTTATATCCAAGTGCATAGAAGGAAAGGAACTGAAAGAGTAGTTGTTTTATGTAATAAGAGAGTCTCTAAAATAACTGATATAGAAAACACAGAGTGTTATGGTTTATGTATTCTCATACTGTTTAAACTATGGGAAACTGTTCAAGATCTTTGAAAAAATGATAGCACATGGTCCAAAGCATGTCAAACTTTTTTAGATGGATTAGCGATATCACCATGTATAAAATCTATAATTTCAAATATTGAACTACTACATAAGTGTTCAGAAGAGACTGCACTGAATCGTGAGTTACGAAAAAGTGCCTTAGATAATTCAATTCTTGTGAAAGCCTGTCATATTAACTGTGGATATGATATAAATGATCAGCATCTGTTTTCTGACATTGATGATGACTTACTTGATAATGATACTTCAAAAATTACACATACATTTGATTCTAGTACTATTATTAGATCTGCCTAAAAGATATCAAATTAGTCGATGCTGCTATGAATACTTTACAAATTAGGGGAAGATTCATTACAAAACCTTATATATCTTTAACAAACCTAGATCAATCAATTAATGTTAATAGTCTTGAACTGAAAAACATATGATGAGTAATAATTTTAATGATAATCTCTTAAAAATTTGGCAAAATACTATAACTTCTCGAAAAACTGCTTGCTAATATAACAATACCGCTAATCTTAAAAATAATCAACCACTAAATATTAATATTGATCAAACAAATAATAAACAAACCACACCACTGCAAATTACTATAATGGAAAAAAATAATAATCCCTTGGAAAATTTTCATCTGACCTAAATGAAGAGCAGAAAAAAGCTTTTTTTCTTGTGTGTGATCATCACCAAAGAAATCAACCAATGCATGAACATAAACTATCACAATTGCTACTCTATCTTACTGGCACAGGTGGTATTGGCAAATTTAAAGTCATCCAAGCCATTGATTCTTATTTTGCATGTACTTTACAATGTCATACTCTTTATATATTAGCACCTACTAGAATTGCTGCCGCCAATGTCTATAGAAATACTATTCATTCAGCATGTGGGTTTGGTTTTAATAAAAATAAAAAAAAACCAACCACAATATCAGATGAATCTCTATATCAACTTTAAGAATTATGGTCTGATATAGAATATGTTATCTTAGAAGAGATTTCTATGATTGGTAAAAATCTTTTAGTGCAATTTCATGCTTTTATAAAAAAATTAAAAACTACTGATAATTCTGTCCCCTTTGCTGGATTAAATATTCTATGTGTTGGCGATTTTATGCAACTACTAGTGGTATTAGATACAGCTCTATACATGCTAGATAATATTACCCAAATTAATTCACTTAACTCACATTACTCAAATAATATTAAACCTTCTTCAATTTCCACAAAAAAAAAAAGTGCTATAGACCCATTATCAATTAACTACCACTCTGTCACTAATACTACTGAGAAAAACCTTTGGTTAAATGTTAAACATGTAGTTATTCTAAAAAAACCAATGCATCAGTTAGACGATCCATTTTATGCTAGTATTCTAGAAAGAATAAATGAAGGAAATCTTACCAAATTCCAAAAATCTGCTTTAAGATCGAAGATTCTTGGTGATAATACAATTAGTTCAATAGATTGGAGGGATGCCATTTTTCTTGTACCAAGAAATGATCTTTATGTTCAGCTCAATTTTGATGCTACAAAAGAACATGCTTATTATAACAATCAACCACTTATTTACTCTTACGCACAAGACTCTTATAATCGAAATATTCTTACCAGAAATATTCGAAATAAATTTTTATCAACACCTGATACAAAAGATAATGCACTATGTGGTATTCTTCCCTTATCCATTAATATGAAAGTGGTTATAACTGTAAATGTATGTACAAATAATAACCTTGCTAATAGCTCACAAGAAATTCTTCGAGAAATAGTATATGACGATAATTCTGTTGAATGTTCACATTATAATGATAATACTATAATATTGAAAAGTCTACCAAAATATGTTATAATTGAACTAATAGGCAGAACTCCTGGTTTATATTAAAACCATAAACCTAATTATGTACCTATTTAATCTGTTAAATGATCATGCATATGAACTATTTGAAAATGTGATGGTTCAAAGATCCAGAAAAGGTTTCAACATTTTCAACTACCTCTAATGCCTGCATTTGCTTTCACTGATTATAAATGTCAAGGAAAACCTTGCAAAAAGCTATAATTGACTTAATAGGTAGTAACACAAGTAATGGCTTATATGTGATGCTTTCTCAGGTACAGAAATTAAATAACCTTTTAATTCTTCAACCATTTAATGAATCAATGTTAAATATGCAAATATTATCTGCTCTTTGTGCTAAATTTGACAGACTCAATGAATGTGCACAAAAAACTAACCAATTAAAAGAATGGCCTAATATTTAACTCTATTTTTCTTTTTCTTAACACATCATATAAATTATATAATTGTATTTCAAAAATAATTGTACCTAATTTATAATATATACTCTATCATCTTTTAATTATTAGATAATGTAATATCATGACACAATTACAATAAATTGAATATCTTTATTTTTTTTGGTGTTAAGGTGAGGCCTTGCTCATATCTTTATTAGTAATTTTAGTTGTACATATTAATATACTA
>CAJVQA010012297.1:0-10194 GCA_910591915.1 Cetraspora pellucida
TAAGATTAATTCTTAGTATATACAATAGATTAAATATTAAACTAATCTCTCATACATTATTACTAACACCCAAATCTAGGTAAGCCTTGGCTACATCAGTTGGTTTAGGTCACAGATAAATTAGTCTGAGCTTCTATTTTTGCTATAATATTTTAAAACTAGATTTAAACTTTATGTAAAAAACTTAGTTAAATATTCAATAAAGATAGAGATATAGTCTCACTATTAATATTAAAAAAAAAATAAAAAAAAAATAAAAATACTAAATTAGAAAAAATATTAAAAGAATAAAAAAAATATATAAACTATAAAAAACATTAAAAAAAATAGTATGTAGAAGTTAAAAAAAAAATTAAAAATAAAAAAAATATTAAAAAAGTTAAAAACAAACAGCTTAAGTATATTAAATATAATTATATACTAATTAAAAAAGCAAAAAAAGAAATGCAAAAAGTATTTAAAAACTTTGCAAATCTATGTTTAGAAGTAGAAGAAATACTAATTAAGTAGTAGATAGCACAAGTTTATCCAATATCAAAAGATGTAGAGTAAAGATATAGTTTAAATAATAATTGATCAATAGTATTAATTAAAACTTTTGAAAAGATTTTAACAAAGATGGTAACAAAAAAGCTTGCCAAAATATTTATAAAAAAAGAAATATTAGAAAATCAAATTATATAAACCTTCTAAAAAACTTAAAAGAACAACTAGTACAGATTCTAAATATAATAATAAAAGAAAAAAGAAAATAAAACAAGAAAGTATAAATACTTTTGCAAGATATAAAAAAGACATTTAATTTAGTTTTATTTAAGAGTCTTAAACTAGCATTGTAATAAGTCAGAATTTCTAAAAAAAAAATTAAATACATCTTAAATCTCTTTTATAAGAGACAACTAAGAATAATTATAGTTTATAAACTAACAAAAGAAATAACAATAGAAAATAAGATAGACCAAAGTAAAGTAATATTACTATTAATATAATATCTATTTTATAATCTTCTATTAAAAAAAGTATAAAAAGATAAATTTAAATTATATAGTAAAACAACAAACTAAAAAAGAAATACAATGTAACCATATTACAAAATACTACCAAGCAGCAATTATATATACAAATGACATAAATTGTAAGTAAAAAAAAACAGTTATTAAAGATATTAGAAATAGCTAAAAAGTTTTTTTAAAATGAATAATATAGAGATAAATAAATTCAAATTAAAACTAATAATAATGAATATAAAAGTTGTAAAAAAGAAAAAAAAATGGTATTTAAAAGAAATAAGATAATAGAAGAACTAAAATATATGATAGTTTGTTTACTAAAAATATGACTAAATAACAGAATATAAAAAGTACTAGTAAAAAAAAAGCAAAAGAGACAATATATCAAACAGTAAGAAATCTTAAATATAAAAAAATAATAATAAGCCAAATTGCATATATAAATAATATAATAATAATACCAAAATTAAGTTATATATTACAATTAATAAAAATGCAAAAAAAGAATATTTTAACTAATAATAAGTCTGACAAAACAAAAAAATAATTTACAAAGAATATTAAAAAACTATATAATAAAATACAAAAATTTTGGTAACTATAGAACACTATGCCAAAAGTTAGCAATAAAGCAAGTAGGTGGCCTATTAGTAAAGTTAAACAAACAAAACAGACTTGGATAACTAATAAAACAGAAAAATATAAAATTGTTAAAAAGTAAATTTAACAAAAACATATAAAAACTAAAAGAAATATCAGAAATTGAAGCTTATTAGAAATATAATTTAGTTTGTCTAATAATACTAAAAGCAAAAAACTAAATATAAATAAAAAACAAAAGGTAATTTATAAGAATGCAAATCACTAACTCTTTCTAATAATCACTTGTACCAAATTTTCTCTAAATAAAATTGCACTTTTTTCAAATTATTATTAAGTAAACCTATCTTAACTGACTAAATAAAATTGTTCTTCATAAAATTTTATATATAGGCAGTCTACTTTTATATCTTTAAAAATCTTTACTACTAAAATATAACAATTAAATAAATTGCTTCTCTTATTAAATACTTATTATTTTACTAAGTAACACACAGTAGCTACTTAAAACAAAACAATTTAGCATACTATTATCTTTATTTTGATATATTATACTTTTTATTTGGTTAAAAACTAACAGTTTTATAGTAAAATATAGTAAAACTTTCTTACAAAAATTGTTAAAAATTTTATAAAAAAGTTTTTTTTTTTGAGAAAACCCTGACCCTTTAGAGCATCCCAGACCTGTAGATCACTATTACTAATTAAGATTACTAATTAATTTACACGAATCTAACTTAGTTTTATCTATTTTTAAACAAAACTTAATATTAACAATTTAGTCTTAGCAAATTTATACAAATTTTTGCTCTATATTGATCATGCTAATCACTTAGATGTTATACTAGGTGTTACCTTAAACATTATATCCTTTTATTTGTCACTACCCTTATCTGTCATATCTCTTATTTTCATATTTCTTATTTGTCACATCTTAATACCAAAAATAACTTCAAAAAAATACCTATTCTCAAAAATCAGATTCTTATGATATAAACTATTATTACTTTAAATACAAAGACTATTATGAAGTTAAACTTCAAGAATCCAAACCTTAAGCTCTAAGAGTTCTTCTGCCAATAGCTAAACCAAACTACTGTAATGACAAAAAACAATAATAATATTTCAAAGTTTTATTACAACTTGTAATCATAACCTGTTTTTGTGACAAATTTTATATAAGCTTTATTTCTTAATATTACAAAATTAGTCACTCAACTACAATCAGTTAACCCTTAAATCCAACTCAAACTCAAATCAGAAACACTATTTTTATACAAAGTTTTAGAAAAAAAGAAGATCTATTAGTCTCACTAGTTCCTAAATCAACTAATCAAATATAATCCTCTTTATTTTTGATAGCATATATTTTTTTTCTAAATTTTTAAACTAATCTAATCCTTACAGCTATAATTGCATACTTACAATACTACCACAACTGCTTTCTGTACAAACTTAAAAATATCTAGTATGTTTTTATTAACAGTTAACAAAACTATGCATCTTTAAAAGCTCTCTAATTCATTATAATTGCATATTATATATTCTAAATCTTAAACTCAAAATCAAACTAACTAAACTAATAACTTTACTCAACTCTGATCAAAAAAAAGTAATTATTCTTTACAAACTTAGCATTATATTTGCAAAAGACAAAATCCAATTATACAAATTTATTTTTTTAAAAAAACCAACTTTCAATATTTTACCAAAGAACAAAAACAAAAACAAAACAAACTTTTAGAGATACTTCTAATGACCTTAATTGGTTTAAAGAATTTCTAATTACTGAAGAAATAAAACATCATACTAAACTTGATAACAAACTAGCTTTACAAATATTCAAATTTATTAAATCACATCTTATTAATATATATTCTAAAAAAATTATTAAACAAGCAACTAAAAATAAATTAGCATTCAAATTTAATTATATGTATCTAATTAAAACTTTAGTTGATTAACAGTCTAAATTTCTTATAGACTTTATCTATAAAAATAACCCTTCTATAAACCAATCTTTTATCATTTTTTTTGAACTTATTTATTCTACTCTTATCATATTACTTAAAGAATTTACTATTACACTCTTTACTTATCTCAATTATCTTAAAATTTTCACTTTATATAATTTAAATATAATACAAGTTGCATTAAACCTAGCATGCTTACATCTTATTCTTTATAACAAATATAAAACCATTAATACAAAAAAATTCTATAAAGATCTTAAACTTTATTTAATATATTTCAAACTCTATTATTATATTAGTAAGAACAGCATTAACCAACCTCTTTTTAAAATCCAAAATGATAATAAATTTAATATCAATATATTCCTTAATATTCCAAAACAACAATTTTTTCAAACATTTCAAATTTTATCTCTTAAAACTTATTTAATACAATTTAAAACATGGTTTGACATTTTTTTTAATATTTACAAATAACAATTTACTCAAATTGACAAACAAAAAATATTTAACTTTATTAAATATTAAATCTCTCTTAAACTCTCTAACACTTGTAAAGCTCTTCTACCTCAACAATTCATTATTACTTCTATTAATTCACTATATAAATGCTTACAACTTTGCTTTAAAACAACACTTTATCATATTTATATATATACTATAGAAAACTGTACTATATTACCTGATAATACTGAATACAACATCAAAAATCTGTCAGCTAAATTCTGTAAAGAATCTTTCAAATACCATCCTGCACTTACAAATTCTGACACAAGCTTAAGTTCCAAAACCAAATAGTTATATCTAACTCTAAATACTACAATATTCAGACATGATAATGATTTTCTAGCAACCTTTTAAAAACCAATATCAATTACTTATCTTCAACAACTCACAGCCAAAATTGAATTAGATTTCTTAGAAATCAACAAACTTAACAAATTAGATTATTACGATATTACTCATAAAAGTTACTACTTTTACAGTTACTTTAATGCATATCTTAAAGCAGCTGCTATTAATAACCAAATAAATAATCTTCATCTTCACCAAGCAATTAATAAAATCCCATCAAAACTAATAGATACTTATTTCTTAGCTAGAGTAATTATCTACTTCTATATATTCAAATCTCTTAATAAACTATTTATATCTTATATTAGAAAAGCTTATAAAGAATGTTTTTATTCAAAAGTAAAAAAAACACTATTCTCTAAATTTAAAATTTAATTCAAAGCTTTTAAAATTAATACTAACTTTTTTAAACCTAAATCTAACAAAACTATTGCAGAAAACATATCAAAATCACCTCTTATAACACAATCTATAAAAACCAATAAAACATTACCTAATCTTTCAACAAATCTTAATAATAATGTTATAATGTCTAACTTTAACACAAATCAAGAAACTACCAATACTAATTAATCTAATGCAGATACTAATTCTATTCCAAATAGAAAATTTACTATTTTATTATCTACAACTTTTTATAATCCTTTTTACTAACTCTTTTGTAAAATCTCTGAGTGATTCTACAGAAAAAAACCTTTTCAAATTATCACCAATATTATTTTTTTTTTAATATTAATAATAAGACCATGGCTCTAACTTTATTAAATATTCAATTGAGATTTTATATAAAGTATAAATCTATTTTAAAATATTATAGAAAGAATAGAAGTTCAAACTAATTTATCTGTAATCTAAACCAACCAGAGTGGCCAAGACTCACCTAGATTTGGGTGTTAGTAATAATATATAGAGAATTGGTTTAATGTTTAATCTATTAGATATACCAAAAGTTAATTTTTGAACTAATTAAATTAAAAGAAAGAATGTATAATACAGAAAGAACAGAATTTAATAATGGGTTATAATTAGGAAGTTGAGTTGTAGATTTTAAAATACAGTAGAGGATCCAAATTTTATAATAAATTTGTTGATTAAGATAAAGTAAAAACTTTATAGAAAGTGTAGTAGCTACTTTTTTAGAAGACAAATTTGCAATAGTATCGATAAGTTCATTTAGTATTAAGCCTATTAGAGTTAAGAAAATAGATAGTACATTAGATTTATTATGAATAGACATGCTGTAAAATAGTTTGATTTGGTGGTATAAGTTGGTTATAGTATTAGATATAGTATCAAGTATATTTAAGCTAAGAGTATATTGTAATAAAATATCAATAAAACTAAATAATAGTTAGTTAGATGGACAAGTTGTCTAGTGGAGATATGAACTAATTTGGTAATATTGGTGACAAATAGGGATTGGAACCGCCTAAAATTTTTCTTAATTGTTTAATCGTTTAACTGTTTAACTGTTTAATTTGGCCGGCATTAAAATAATTCCAGCCCATGACCAACATAATTCTGCCTAGAACTATGAAGCAATTTTTAAACGGTTAAACGGTTCCAATCCCTAGTGACAAATAGATAAATATGAGGGATAGTATTTATATAAAATATATAGAGTAGAAAGTTCATTAGATAGAATTTAATTCAAAAGATTTAAAAGTAGAAAACTAAAAGCTGTAAGAAAAGTTTGAGATTTTTTGATTATTGTTAATATAAAGCTAAGTGACTTGTCAATTAACTTGGTTAAGGATTTTATATTATTTTTAAAAGTAGTTTTATGTTATCTAAAGTGCATATATATGTGCATAATATATTGTATGAATGCAATGATGACTAGGTAACTCTAAGATAAAATACTTGAAGGTTAAAGTGTAAGCTAAGTTGTAAGTATTATAAGATATAAAAATAAGATATAACAGATTGTAATAGTTATATGCTAGTTGGTCAGCAAGGTTGTTATATTTATTATTTTGATAAGCAGTAACTTTGTAGAAGATAATAAAAATATTATATGATTTAATAAAATTGATAAGTATGTTTAATAATGGGAAATATAGTGTATAAGTATATAATATAGTTGTTGTTAAGTTTAAAAGATTGTTATATTTAGAAATTATAGATTGTGAGTTTGTATATATATTTATAATACAGTTTCTAGAAGCAGTAATAAGAGCTAATAAAATAGCAATAAGCTCTAACTTGAATAAGCAAAACCAATATTTAGTTTAGCTTAAAAGATATAAAGTATAGAGTTATTTGAAACTTGAGCCTATTCAATACCCATTGAGCATTGTAAGATACTCAAGTTATAACTGAGTTATCTGTATAAAAATGAAGTTCTGATAAGTTGAAGTTATAATTAGCAATTTTTTAAAAGTTGTTTATAAGTGAACTATGTTCAAAAATATTTAAAATTGAGTATATTATAATAGTAATATTAAAAGAATTTGAAGTTTGAATAAGATGTCTAATTTTAATAGAATATATAAGGTCAAAATGGTTAGCATTAAAGTTAAGAGTTTTGTTGTATATATTAGCTTGACTATAAAATTTAGTTGAAACATTAATAGGAATAGTGATTATGTATTTGTTAGCTATTGTGTAAGAATTAAAATAACAGTCTGAGCATGCATTAGATTGAATAGATGAAAGAGGGTAAAGATAAATAAATTGTGATTTAATATAATATTGCCAATAAGTTATAAGAACAGTTCCAGATGGTGAAGACTGTTTTTTAGCTTTGTTACTAATAATTTGATTATAAAGAACTGTAATAAGCCATGGTTTTTTCTATAAAGAAAAATGTCTAGTTGTATAACTATAATAGTTTGTATTAGATAAGTGTAAATTTTGATAAAAAGTTTGATTGTAAGAATAACTTGTAACTTGAATCTTCAAATAGATAAACCAGAATAGTTGTTTGCCTTAGGAATTTTGTTTATATATAGAGAAATATGTTTTCAGTCTAGGAGACATAAGTCATCAAATATGATAAGGTGATCTAAATATAAAATGCTATGTGTCTGAGTTGTTTTTTGAATGTTATATATTTAAAATATGAAAAAATTAATGATTTAAGTGAGATAGAGTCAGCTTAAATAGTATATAGAATATTGTATAGTAAATTAGATATAAACATCATGTTAAGATATTTAAAGAGCTAAATAATTTTGAAATTAACTTTATGTTTGTTGGGACTATTAATAATAGGATTATCATATATTAGAATACTAATAGATAATTATAAATTGGTTTGAAGTTGTTGGAGTCTAATACAGGTACTTATTTCCAAAATGTTAGATGAATTAAGTCTTTTGATAAAGTTTGTAATATGGTGTTGTAATTAAATATTCTATATATTACAAATATTGTAAAGTTAAGAATGAAGTAGTGTATTTGTAAGGGTTGTATAATTGAGTTAAGCTTATTTTTAACAAGTCCAATATGGCTTGTGAGAATTTTGTTATATATGTTTTGACTAAAAACAATATTATGAAGACAATATTCAATTATAGAAATAATGATAGTATTAATTATGTATTATGTGTATGTATTAGTAATTTGTTTACTGCTTGCAATTTTGATAAGATGTGATAACTCTGCAATAATAAGTTTACTTTGTTTAGTTTGTTTGTTATTAAGTATAAACTAGCATTCAAGAAATTTAAATAGTTCATTTAATGAATGAAGATTAAGAGAATAATTATTATATATAATAGAAGTATAGTTAGTTGAAGTATTGTTAGTTGTTAATAAGAACTTGAAAAGGTTAATTTGAATATTGGCCATGTTAAAGAAAGATTTAGCTGTTGATAGAATTTGTGATAGCTTTTGTTATAGGATGCAACTCATAGAGTGTCATTTATATAAGCAAAAACTGAACAGTGTTAGTTGGATTTGTTGTATATTTTGTGTTTAAGGTTAGTAAGCAAAAAGACTTATGTAGTATAGTCTTTAAAATTGTTATAAATATAGGTAATGAGTGGGTTATAATAAATCCTCCACAAAAGGATGTGATGATTTAGTGAAGTAGATACATTGTTAATCCTCAAGTAGCAGATCTAAGGTTTAATTCTTACAGATGCCAAATTTTGGAAATTATACTTGTGTTATAATAACTGTTACTTGCTGATTGGTTGACTTTTGAGATTTGTAATCTTAGATATACCAAGTCAGATTTCACCTGACATTGGGAGCTTGGGGCATCTATGTGAAGTATAATGTTATATATATATAGAGAAATGTGAAAAACTGGTATCATATAAGGCTTTGGTGCAAATCCATAATAAGACCACTAGGTGTAGAAGACTAAGAAACTAAGGAGACAGAAACCTATTTGGAAATCCTGAGTAAAAAGATAGCACAAACTTTTGATGGTGCCATTGGACTGATAGAAGCCTATGAAACACCTTTATAGGAACTGTCAGATAAACTGAATGACAAGATGTATAAAGAAGCATATGACCAACTAGGCTGTCAGAATTGCCAGAGAAAAATAATATATAAGTATACTATACCAAGCCATTTGGATTAGAAATCTGAAAAGTTAGTTAGTTCCAAGTTGTGGCTAGTAGAAGATAATGAAGAAAAATGAGTACTAAGGTTTGGATGAACTTACAAGAGTAATAACAATTTAATGAATAATTCTGACTGCAAGTATTAGTCTAGGCCATAGTGTCAAACCAGGTTAGCAGTAAAAGAAAATACAGCTCACTTTGGTAGGTTTGTCTCAAAAATAAAAATAGTCTAAGAATTATAGTCTTATAGTTAAATGCAAATAGATCTGAGTCTGTGATCTAATGAAATTAATACTAGAGTCAGATCAGAGGGTTTAAATAGAACATCTAAGCAGGAGTGTTAGGTATAGCAACTGGTAGGAAACCTCTAGGCAAACTTCTTAAATAGATAATATAGAAAAGTTACATGTGTAGTCAGTTGTACACTTGTTTGATAGTTCATTATAGATTAGTCTATATAAAATATATATCTGATATAAATATTAATAAAAAGCTAAAACCAAAGAGGTCACCTTAATACTAAAAAAAAAAAAAAATCTACAAAAGTGAAGTAATAGTTTTACTCTAATCAATTCTATTAAGTACTAGATATAATAAGGTAAGACCAAAATTTGTAATAATTTAGTTATATTGATTAGTAAATAAGTTGATAATAACATTAGTAATAGAAGTAGGTAAAACAAGGTGTTGAAGAAATTTTTGAAGTAGAGTTAGATTAACAGAATCATATGTTTTGCTCATATTCTGAAATATAAACCAGATTGGTTTTTGATTATATAATGCATTCTCAATGAAGTTGTTAAGTATATAGATAGATATAGATGTGCTGTTGTTAGATAAAGCTATATAATTATATGGTGATAGAATAGAATGTTGTGAGAATATAGTACTAATCCTAATAGTAATAATTTTTGTATACACTTTTCAAATATGTTTAATAGACTTATAGAGCAAGTGAGATTTAAGTTACTATTAAATATATTATGTTTAAAAATAGAATATATTCTGCTATAATTTCATTGTTTAGCACAGTACAACCTGCAATTTATATGGACTATCAAGCTTAAAATATATTGATCCAAATACCTGCCCACCACTTGGTCGTGCTCTACACAAAATTAATTTATAGCTTAATCATTGGATACTTTATAGCTACTCTACAAATAACATTTTATACTATCAAATCTAGGTGAGTTTTAACCACTCTAGTAGGTTTAGGTTGCAGATAAATTA
>CAJVQA010012298.1:0-10194 GCA_910591915.1 Cetraspora pellucida
AAATTGTACTAGCTATAACCAATATACTAATAAAGACTTGAGGGCATAACCTCACCTTAACAATTAAAAAAAAAAAATATAAAGTATAAATTGTTTGTGAATCATAAGTGCAGTTCCTGCTTTAAAACTATTAGTACAAGACCAAAAGTAAAATTAATGTTTTGAACTATGAAATTTAATAAGAAAAGTGTCATTTATCAGGTGATTTTTTAAAGAGAGAGGGTAAAAAAATTAAAATTTAATATAAAAAACCTGATTAGATATTTATTAAAAAAGAGAAGGAGGTACCCTTCTAATAAAAAAAAATCAGATAATAAATAACATAACTCTAATATCATTGTCTTCTGCTATTTAAGTTTTTGTAATATTAATAATATTTAGAGAATAAGAGATACAATAATTTTTCCAAACTTGCTGTTTAAGGTTTTTATTATACCCTTAGACATTATAAATATAAATTGTAAGGTTTAAAAAAAAAGTAATAACAGTACTAATTTGTAATAGATTATTAGAGATAAGAGAAAACAAATTGTTTAAAGGTTATGATATAGAAAAAACTGATATGTTAAAAAAGAATTTTAAAGATATATAACCTAAAAGGTTGGTTGCAGAATGTCATAATAGTGAAAAGAAGTATCTGAACAAAGGGTTGGATTCATAAGATAGATAAATATAAGCTTTATTCATATTATATTTAAAGGATATTAGAACTAATTTTTTAAAGTAGTTGTTAACAAAAAACTATCAAGAGATATATAAGTAAAATGTTAATATGTATTGTGATGTTAAAAAAAGTGAAAGTTTGTAATATTGTTATAGTAAGAGTCAAGATAATAATCAATTTTGTTCTAATTAAGAGGTTTATTTAATAGGTTAGTAAAGTTTGTATAAAGTTTAACATCTTATTGGATACCAATTTTGTTATAAAATAATGTTAGAGAATTGTAGAATCATTTGGTATAATTTGAAGAGTGATGTTTGATTTGTATTTCTCAAAAGGATTGGATAAAATAGTATTTAAAAAAGGTAAGCTATCTTCTTTAAATAACTTACTATATACTTGGCTTGCATAGTTATACAAAATACTATAATCTGTTCTGTACATTGGGTCTGGTTATCATTAATCTAATTTTCATATACTCTTAATTTTTCTACTTTATAAATCTGTAATATTTTTTATATTAATTTTTTTTTTTTTTTTTTTAAACTAGTCTTTTGGGGACTAGTGCTTTTTTATTTAGTATTGTAAAATACAGTAACTCATGATTCGATTACTTCAGAGAAGTTACCTTACATTAGAAAGTACATCTAGTCACATGTATACTTTTGGTGTCTAATTTAAGTAGTCTATCTATATATAGGTTCTACACTAGCTGCCATACCTGCAACCCAACTACAGGTGTTGCCTATTTAAACCCTCTGTATTGCAATCTTTACTGTTATTACTAGAACATTTCTGTTATACAATGTCAGTCAAGAAGTTCTAAATGCTTACCCATACTTTTAGGACTCCTGTCTTATTTCATGCAGATTATCCTCAAGACATTATTACTAGAGCCTTTTGTATTCCAAATTATAGCTAAACCTAATTTACAACCTTTGCGAAGTTTATACAACCCCAGTACCTTTCTTTTATAACCTCACCATTACCTGTCTACTTTTGCAAATTCTCCTATACTATCAATTCAGTTAGCCCTACATGATGTGACTTTATGTCTGGATCAACCAGTAGCCAGATTGGTGGACCTCCTACTTAGAGGTTCTTGCCTGTACAGGTTATCTGCCCTAGATTTTCTTTAGCAGATCAAGATCTTTACAGATGGTATCATCAAAAGTTGTACTACCTCTCTACTCAGGATTTTCAAGCAGGCTTCTAATCTGAATATATACTTTTCAGATTTATTTATGTGACATTGCATACTTCCAATGTTAGTCTTGGTATAACCAGAATTACAAGATCTACAAACCTCAGATCACAGATAAGTTTGCTAGAATAGGTCTATTTTTCCAAAATTTGGCACTAATAGAAATTGAATATTGGATCTATTGCTTGAAGAATGACAACCCAACTACTATACTAGGATTACCATCCTTATTTTTTTTATATTAATTTTTTTTTTTTTTTTTTTACATATAAGCAGTCACACTAGTACTTTATTAGGTTTTTGGAATTATATTTATAACTACATAAATGTTTCTAATATCTAAGTCTAGCATCATCCAGCCATCTTAATAGTACCTAAGTGCAACCTGTCGCATTACTTCAAACAGAAGTAAGCTGCTCATCTGACTACTTAAAGTCTATAATAAAAGGGTCTTCTCTCTTTCATGACAAGCTCCAACATTGTCTTCATTATTTCCTTCTTAACTTGCTTTCTTTTTTCTCTTATTTTTTTATGTTTTCTTTCTTTCTGATTTGCCTTATCTCATTTTCTTAGTTCTTTTAAATTTCTATCTTTTTTTTTTTAGTTCTATCTGTTATTCTACTCTTTTCCACCTATTTGATGATTTTTTTACAATGTATTCTTCATAATTGTTTGTAGAATGTGTTCTAGACCATTATTGCTACTGTATTTGCAAACTGCTATTTTAATCATGTTTAATAGCTTTACTAGTTTGTCTTGTGTTTTTTTTAGAATTAAGCCTTTTATTAATGCTTTTTTTATTTTAACTTCCTCTGTCTCTATTTTTCTGAAAAACATTGTATACAACATGTGTGAAGGTTTTATATTAATTTAATATTGGGTGTTTTTAATATTATAACATAAATATCTTTATATTCTGCTATTATTTGATAAACTTATATAGGTATTTTTACTTTTAGATCTAAAATATATGCATGTTTGTTTATATCTTTTTCAAAAATTACTTCTAGTAAACTATTGTTTATATATGTTACTATTATTTCATAGTTATATATATTGTATATATTATAAAACTTTTTTAGCAACTCTTTTTGCAGATCACTTATACCAAATTTTTGCTAAAAACATTTAATTATTTCCAAGTATTTTACTAAGTTAATCTTACTTGTACCCTTAAGTAAAGTTGTTCAGTACACTTTTTTGCTCCTGAGCGACTAAGTTTAAAGTTCCAATAATATTTGGCTATTGAAAAAAGTTACAAAAACCAATCTTTTAGTTTTTGATTATTTGCTTAAATTTTACTAATTAAATATACTCTGCTTACTATTAGTATTTTGTTAAGCTCATCAAGATGAATATTTTGATATATATTTTATTCTAAATAGACAAAAACTCATTAAGTTATTAACAAAAAGACAAAATCTAAAACCTGTCTTTGCAGGTTTTTTCAAAGGCAATTTTAGAAAAATTTGCAAGGGTTTCTAGAAAATTCACTTTTCTGATATCTATTAAAATTTCCTAATTAACCAATAGGCCTTTACTAAAATTTCACACTTTTCAGATCTTTTCTAAACAAGTTAAAAATCACAAAACAGAAAAAAAATTTTCAAAAAACCTAGTTCTAACAATTTTAAATATACTTAAATTTAGATACTATTACAGACTACAAAAAATTATACAAGCTGCAATAACTATAGCAATCCTAGTAATATATTCAAAAAACATATATTACTCTTGTAATATTATTATTTCTAATTTATTTTAAAAAAAAAACAAACAAATTTATTCTTTAAACTATTCTAGCTAGATTATAATATGTCTACTCTTATAACTTCTAAACCAGACTCTGTTGATCTTAACTATTTTTATGAAAACTTTGCAAAAAGTTTTGGTATTGGAGTGTATAAAGAGACTCCACTTACCTCTTATGCTATTCCTACTGACAAGCAACTAAACAATTGTTTTAATATCAAACTCAGAGGCAATACTAAATGTTGTCACTATATTAAAGCACCTGCAACTAACAGCATTGTTACTTGTATTTGTGTCAAGTTTTATACTAATTTTCTTTTACAAAAAAATCTAACATATAAACAAAATGAATTTGGACAACCTATTAAAAAATTAAAAGACAAAAAACAAATTGCAACAAATATCATTGATTTTACTGAATTTATCTCAGCATCTCTTAGCTCATCTTCTTTATCATCTACACACCAACATATTTGTCCTACTTGTAACCAACCTATTACTTGTAAACTAACCAACAACAAGTATTATTTGACAAATGATATCTTGCTTTTTAATGACAAACCATACTATAAATCCTATATTAAAAATCAACTTAATTTCCAACAAGGTTTTTCCAAAAAAATCCAATAAAAATCCTCAAACAATACTACTCTATTTGCTAATAAACTTCATCAAAACTCACTAAACAATAACCTCAAAATACAATTACTAAACAACCTCAAAACCTACTTACTTTCCAACTTGATCCTCTTATACCTCTTAATGACAACCAAAATGATGAAGACATTAACATGGAATTGATGATACTACAACAACTACAAAACAACAACAACAACAACAACATAAACAACATAAACAACAACAATAACAACAAAAACAACAACAATAACAACAATCTCAACAAAACCAATCTCTATTTCCTAATACCAAAATCAAAGCTAATTCAACATTTAACTAGCTAATCAACTTTTTAGTTATAACTGAAATGGAAAACAATACAAAATTGCAAACACACTCTCTCATGACTTATTTAACTTTCTTAAGCAGCATCTTTTCAACTTCTATTCTGAAAAAAAAATCAAGCCAGCTACTAAAAACAAAAAAGCTTCTACAGCTAGCTTTTATCATATTATCTGTCAAATAGTTGAAAAAAAACCTAAATTCCTCTTTGATATTATTTTTAAAACCAATCCAAATATTGATCATAAGGCTACAATTTCTTTTGATATTTTAAAAGAAAATCTCAAAAAACTAATTTATAAATTTACTACTATTTTATTTACCAAATTTAACTATCCTAAAATCTTTGTATTACCTACTACTATTCCTTTATACAGGACTCAAAATCACTTACAATTTTGTATCAATCTTGCCAGAATCCATCTTTATTTACCTAATAACTACTAATTTATTAACTATACTAAATTTGCTAATAACATCAAGCTCAGATCTAAAAGGTTTACAGTTAGCTTATCAGTAATAACAACTGACAAAAAAGAACAATATTTAAATATCAAAATGAATAATAGATTTAATATTCACCTTTTTTTTAATATTTCTAAAACTCTTTTTCTTAAAAAGTATAACATTCCATCACTTAACAACTTTGTAGACCATTTTGATGAATGGTTCAAAAAATTCTTTCTTTTATATAATCGACAATTTACTAAACCTCTTAATAAAACTAAAGTCAAAAATGCACTAAGGTTTCAATTTCAACAACAGTTTATTAAATATCTTAAAGAGCTCCTTTCTATTAAAATCTCCTTTACTAAACCTTACAACTTTCAACAATGACATAATAAGACTATTTGACATGCTAACTATCATATTTATACTTGTACTGACTCTGACTATATACATCTTGACAAAACAAAACTTAAAGAAAAAGAAAAATCAAAAAAAACTACATTCCAAAACAACCAACTTGACTACTAATATATACACAACTATAGCAACCTTCTTAAAGAAATTATAAATAAATCTTATGAAGAATTCCCAAAAACAGAAAGTAAAATTTGAAAACAACTTAACATTGATGCTTCAATCTTTTACATTAATGCCAAACACAAAGCTATCTTTAGAAAAAAAATACCTACCCAACTTTTTGACAATCTTGCAACTAAAGCTGAAGAGTTTATTTGTGCCAATAACCAAACTAAAACAAATTCTAAATGAAGAAGTTATTACTTCTATTAATATCTAAATATTAACCAAAATATTGCTATACAAAATCATAATATTGACAAACTTGATTGACAAGCTATTGATTTTCTTACAACTAAAATCATTGATACAAACTACTTAGCTTATGTTATAACCTACTTTGACACCAAAGATGTCTCTATGAATTTTTCAGAAATTGTTAAGTATTTTCAAGAAAAGGCATATTTAGAGGCAGAAAAAATCCTTCAAAACAAATTCAAGCTAAACTTTCAAGAACCAATAAACCTTAAAGATTTACTTTTCTTTACTGATACTCTTTTTCAATAAATTCTTCTGTAGAACACATTAATGCAGCCACTACTTCTAAGATTATGATATCCTTCACTTTTTGTGAACCATTCTTAAAAGAGAATGATGTAAGTAAACAGGTAGGAAAGTCTATTTATATAGAAAACCAAGTTTATGATAGCCAAACTTAATGTACAGAGCAGGCTATGGCACTCTTTGCAGCTGTGAGAGCTGAGCATATGGTAATCGAATCTACAGAGGAATCTTCTACTTTCTTGAATCCCATTGCATCATCACACTTCAAGAAAACATTACAAGACCCATCACACAATACATTAGTTGATTCAGACTCATGCTATAATAAATAGTTAGCCCATCAAAACCTACCTTTACTTTCATATCTACAAACTCTTTATTTCTTTCTTGAACATATACATCCTTACAATTATATACTATTTAATTTTTACAACTTTACACTAGCAATATCAATTAAATTAGACTATAGTGAGTGTTTAATACACTTATCAAATGAACCAGAACCTCTATCTGATCACTTCATCTTACATCAATCTAGTTATAGATTCTATCCATCAATACTTATTTCTTCAAAATATTCTTCAATACTTAATAATACACAATATACCAAACCTGTTTTTAAAGATAATGCTGTAAATTACACTTATCTACAACTAGTTAAAACTGTTCTATCTGGCCATGATAATACTGTTATTGCCAATGAACATTATGGCTCTATGCAACTGCATACATGCTACAATAAATTCCTAGCTTATAACTATCTTTTACTACTTCCACATCTACAAATAATAATTTTTTTCTTATGATATATTTATAGTTTTGATTACTTACCAAACAATGCTTGTGACTATACCTTAACTATTTCTATTAAAAATGATTACAGTGAAGCCCATGTTTACCTTTCATCTGAATCTAAACCTCTATCTAATTATTTTATTTCATCACTTCAAACTATTTGGCATTATCTAAACATCTTACTAAAATCAGATACAACTGAAGATAATTCTCTTAACTCAACAAATCCATATTCAACAATACTTACATCAAACTTACTGTCTTTTATACCTTTAATACCATTACAACAACTTTTATCTATTCTTACTTTTGCATTATCATCTCCAACATTACTGTCACCTTCAACACAAACTTCTATAACTATGCAAAACTTGTGTAACTTCTATTTAAACATTGTTATACATAATGTTAGAGGATTTAACACAACTATCAAAAAAGAAACTTGGCAAAATTACTGTCTTTATAACAATATTGATATTGCTTATATTACTTAAACAAAAATCACTAATACTACTAACCTTTACTTTTGCAACAATAATTGGTATATATACTTGTAGGCAAATTCTGAAAATTCAGCTGAAGATGCTGCCATTATGATTCACAATTACCTTCAACCATATATACATAACTATCAAACATATTCTGAAGAAACAATAGCTTTAGATCTTTTCTTCAAAAGTAAAATTAAACTTTGCATTATAGCAGTTTATCTTTTTTTTACTGATACATATCAACATAATAAAATACAAGAAACAGTTATTTCATAGTTCTAACAAGCCTACTTACTAAACCTTCATTTAATCATTTTTGGTAACTTCAATATACATAATGATATTTGTAGCTTATCATCAAAATTTCAACTCACTAACTATCATTATTAAGCCAACATATATAACCTTAATGCATATGTTAATAATAAACACTATACATGGTTAAACAATACTAGTCAAAGTCACATTGACTACATATGGACTGATTTATTTAATATACAGTCCTTTCTTTCTTACAATCTTGATAATAGCAACAATTCTACACTAAGTGATCACTTTATCTTTTTTTTTTTATAGTTCTTTACTAATGCATTTAGTAAACCTCCATGTTATTATACTAGAATTAGTTGTAAAATTTTTAATTACAATGCTATGTCACCAGACAAATAGACAGAATTTTCTGATCTGCTCTCTCAAAAACTTAACTCACATAACACTTCACTTGATTGCAACACTAATGAAAGTCTAGAAACTACCTGGTATAAAATCGAACACTCAATTATTTATACTGCTATACACTCAATTTTATACAAAAAATCTTGCAAATATAGTTATAATCACAAATATTCACCTCATAGCATCATACTTCACCTATTACTTAAAGAACTTGGACACCTAATTAAAATTGTTAAAGATCCAAATAACAATTTAAATATTAATATAATTAATTCTAAGATTAAAAATATAAATACAAAATCTAATTGTGATCTTCAAATCTTGTCTTCTAACCAATAGCCAGAACTTAAACAATAGACTCAGCATGCTCAAGATATTTGGAAATAGCTTTATTATATATGCTATCTTGAAAACTCCTTGCTACTTTGATAACAAATTTAACAAGCTACTAAAAAAAGATGTGTAACAGTCAATTTGAATTTTGAAGATGAAGTATATAGAGTTAGTAAAATAACAATAAGTTGTTTTAAATTTTTGATTTTTGATTTAATATCTAAGACATGATATTAATTGGTAAGCATTTAGTAGATAAGTGTTATAATGTTTAATTTTGGCCTAGTTATTAATGATGCTTGTTAGTTTTTCAAATTGTTGTGATTTTGTAATTATCTATTGTAAAGTTGTAGTGTTAATTTTTATGAAGATGTATGGGTTAGGATATGTTAGTATTGCAAATGAATTTGTTAAAGAGATTATATTGTCTGTAATTGCTTTAAACTATTTTGGTGTTTTTTCTCTTAGTATTTTTTATATGTTATGATAAAATGATATTCAATCTAGAATATTGTAGTTTGAGTAATTAAAAAATTGTTCAATACAGGTTATATTGTAGTTATTTAATTTTTTTTTAATTGAGTATGATTGTTTTATTGAATAAAGAATTTGGTTAATAGATATGTCTTTTGTTTGTTTGGGAATTAGCTATAAATTAGTTATATGTTTTAGCTAGATATTTAATAAGTGAAGTGTAAGTATTATTAAGCTGTGTTTGTTTTAACTTCATTTGTAGTTAGTATAGATTGTTTTAGTAAGATTGATTTGTTTGAATTGGCTGCATTTTGAATTTGTTGTAATCAAAATTTTAAACTATAGATGTCAAAGTCAGAAGAATTAATGCTTTGATCTAATGTATAAATTTACTGTTATTGTTAAATATTATAAAATATGTTTAAAGCATATATGTTAGGATGGTATAGGGTGGAGTTAGAAGTAGACCAAGCTAGTCAAGCTTTCTGTTTGATGATATTTGTGTATAGATTTGTAATTGAGTTACAAGAATGTTTTAATAGATAAGTGTTTTGCATCTGATATGCTACATATATAAGGATTACATTGTTAATAATATAAATAACCTGTTATTAGTTATTTTAGTAAATTTGATTTTGTTTAAATTAGAGATAATATCTTTAATAAGAAATTTTTTTGTAAGTTAAAGGGATGGATTTTAAATAAGTCATACTTCTAGGTGTCTAAATATTGCTTTTTGTTGGATATTTAGTATATTCTTTTCTTAAAATATTATATTAGTATTAAGATCTGAATAATTAGTTACTAATGTTAATTTATGAAGATTAACTTTGATGTTGATATAAGAAAGAAAGAAGTTGACTGTTTTTAATATATTTTGTAACTCTTGTTTATCTTTGGCTATTTATATTATATTATTTATATATGCTATTACAGAAGTATATATTGATATAGTAGAAGAATGTATATATAAAAATAATAAATAGGGGTGTAGCGACCTAGTGAAGTGGTCAGGTTGTCAACCCCCCAAGTGGTAGGTTGGGTGTTCAAATCTCATCGATAGCGAAAATTTGAATAATCACCTATATAATATTCGTATTACAGCAACTGTTACTAATGGTTAGATTAGGATACCTGTAATGGCGGTCACACCAGCATGACTGGCAGGTCATGGAGCATCTGTGCAATGTTGGAGTTACACAGAGGAATGCAAACTGACATATCAGGTGGTGCAAACATTATATAAGTCCTCGTGGCTATGTAAATCTGTTGAAATTGGGTAACAAGAAGTCCATTTGGGAAGACCCGAGTAGAGAGGT
>CAJVQA010012299.1:0-10194 GCA_910591915.1 Cetraspora pellucida
TTAGTTTAGTAGTTATTGAAATATTTTAATTCAAAGTTTAAAAAACTTTTACTTAGAAACTTTTTACTTCTTTTCTACTAACAAGCTCTTATGTATTTATAATATTAAAAAAAAAAAGATATCTGTTGCTTAATTACACTTAAGTAATTTAGCAGGGTTTATATATTTGTGAGCTAAGTGACTAAGAGACCAAGCATCTAAGCAACTAAGTGACTAAGCAACTAAGCATTAAGTAACTAAGTGACAAAGCAACTAAACAACTAAGTGATTACTAAGCAACCAGAAGGTTCTAGCAACTAATGACTAATAATTACTAAGTAACTAATTACTAAGTGATTAAGTAACTAAGTGACTAGGCAACTAAGTGACAAAGCAACTAAGCAACTAAGCAACTAATAACTAATAATTACTAAGTGACTAATTACTAAGCAACTAAGTGACTAAGTGATTACTAAATAACCAGAAAGTTCTAGCAACTACTAATAATAATACAATAATAAAATAACTAATACTAAATAATAATAACAAAATAATAATAATAATTAAATAATAATAAAATAATAATAATTCATTTTATAACAATGCTTTTTTGTTAAAATAATTGTAATATTTAATGGTATTATTAAGAATTTAAATCAAAATATGTATTAATGAGTTTTTGATAACTGTAAAGTTAAGATTAAAAAGAAGATTGTTGGAATTAATAATGTTATCAAGTCTTTGTATAAAAAGTTTTGTAAGACATTTTTTCATAGCTTTTATAATTAAGATAGGCTAACCTTGATTAAGTATAAAGTTCTGTAAAGATTTTTTTAAAATAAGAAAGATGTTAAATGTTTTCTAATTTGATGAAATTTTTTAAAATTGAAAGCATTTATTAATATAAGTTTTGTATACTAAGTTTGTACAAACTAACAGTTAAATTCATACAAACTGACAGTTAAATTTGTACAAACTGACAGTCAAATTCATATAAATTAACAGTTAAATTTGTATATAACATTTTAATTAAATCACAATATCTTATAACTTAGTAATTTAAATTATATAAATTTGTTATTATTTGATTTATCTAACTTTGATAAATCAAATAATATCAAATTTATATAATTTAAATTACTAAGTTACAAGATATTGTGATTTAATTAAAAGTGTTATATATAAATTTGACTGTTAATTTGTATAAATTTAACTATTAGTTTGTACAAATTTGACTGTCAGTTTGTATGAATTTGACTGTTAGTTTGTACAAAGTTGGTATGCAAAACCTATAAATAGCTTGAAAGAAATTTGGCCAAAAAAGCTAATATATTTAATATGTTTATAGTTTGTTTCAAAAGATTTAGCAACTTTTTAAAGAAAAAAGATTTTAAATAGTATTTTGCTATTTATCATTAGAGATATTAGTAAATAAATTTTGATAGTATAGTTCAAATTTAGAATAAGATTGGTAAAGTTTATAATATTCAAAATTGGGCTGAATTTGTTGAAAAGGTTCCTTATTAAAATATTCAGAAAAATAAGCTAAATAGCTTGTTTAATTTGATTTTTTTTTGTCAGTAAAGTGTTATAGTTTAGTAATTTGTTAATGTATATACTATTATATTTTTCAAGAATTTTTTAAAAAATTTTTTTTGGTTGTAAGTGAAAAAGTTAATTAGTTTTCAATTTTTTGTTGAATTTCTTTTTGAGTTTGTTGTTAGTAATAAGTATTAAGTGCTAATTTAATTTGAGTAAATTCTTGTTTAATTATAAATTAAAGATTATTAGAAGTTTAAGATTAAGTAATAAAATTGTTAGAATATTTAATATTATATTTATTAAAAAGATTATAAAAATTAGAAGATTGTGAATAATTTTTAAAGTATTGTATTTGTTTGTATTTATAGTAAAGTGAATAATGTTTAAGTAATTTGTTAGATTTGATTTCATAAATTGTTTTGAATTTTTTGTAAGGAATGTTTTTAGCAGTGGCTTTGAAAAATGCTTTAAGTATTTTGTTTCAAACTAAATTAAGTTTTATTTTGATTTGTAATATTTAATATTTTAGTTTGAAGTTGTTAAAAGCTTTGTAATGTTTAGTTTGAGTAATTGTTAAAGTTTTTCTTGAAACAATTTTTTAAAGAAAGTTTTTTCTTGTATATTGTTTAGTAAGTTTTGTTTTGCTAATAGTTATAGATATATCAAAAGTAATAATTTTACAATTAGATTTAGATAAGATGTTCTCAATAATATTAGTATAGTTAATTTGAAATATGCTTAAATTTGTCTATATTTGGTTAATTCTAATATTTAAAATTGAGTAACTAAAAGTAAAATTGTGAGTTAAAGAAAAAAAAGTCAATATATATTTTTAAATTGATGACTAATTAGATATTTAAAATTTTGAAATTTTAAAATAAAGATTGTTTTTAGAAGAATTTCTATCCAAGTATAGATAAGAAATACTATTAAAATTATTAAGTATTATTAGTTAATAGTTAAAGTTGTTATAAAGTTAAATAATTTGTTCTTGGATTTTAGTACATAATTGTTTTTTTTTGTTTTTGAAAAGTAAATTTGAAGAATATGAATAGAATTGTATTTGAAATATAGGTCATAACTAATTATATGGCCATTATAGTTGTGTGTTCTAATTACATATCTGAAGATTCTATTATATATAAAAATTTTAACATCTGCTTGATAAAAATTTCATAAAAATTCCAGAAATTGTTATAGTTTTGAAGATCTTTGTTAATATATTTCACTTTTTTTAAAGTAAAATATGTTTCAAATAGTCCAAAGATATTAAAATTATGCTGATTAATAATATTAATAAGTGAGAGATTTTTGAATATTGAAGTAAACCATTAATGTTTAGAGAGCCAATTTTTATAAGAATGAAATAATAGATAAGAGAATTGTTTATAAAAGAAATATATTATTAGTAGTTGTAAAATTAGAGTTATATAAATTAAAAGAAGTAAGATTTAAATTGTTATCATTATTTGTATTAAAAAAATTAATATCAAAGATAGTATAAGAAGTTGAATATTAAGAATATAATTTAATAAAAAAATTATTATATAAATAATAATGTGAATTTGAAAAAAATATATGATTAAAAAAAATTTATATTTTAAAATTTTATAGATATATGTTTTAGTAAGTATGCTATTAATAGAGATTTTAAAAGATTTATTAGAAAACTTATTTTTTAAATATTGAATAAAAGTTAGTAGTGTTTGTTTAGATAATAAAGTTGAAAGATTATGATTAATTAAAAAAATATTATAACAGAAAAGGTTTTTGAAGTTAAATAAAAAGTTAAAATCCAAGAAATTATAAGATGTTTTTGCAAGGTTGCTTACTGTTTTAAGCTCAGCTCATACAGCTATAAAGGATACTGTAGGCTTTCTAATATATTGAATCTGATTATCATAAACCTAGTTTTCTGTATAAATAGGTTTTACTATCTGTTTACTTATATTATTCTTTTCTGAAAATAAGCTACTATTGTAAAGTACATTGTAATTTTAGAGATGACAGCTGCTTTAATGTTATTTACAAAAAGGTTTATTAAAAAGAAGATTAAGAGGTAATAGAGTTAAAGAGATCATGATCATTGATTTTTTTAAAAGTAATATATTTGAGTTTCTTAATAATAAGAGATTTAACTTAGAAGTAGTAGTCTTTATTATTTTTTTTAAATAAAAGAAATAGAGAGATTTGTATTACTTTGTTTAAGTATTTTAAAATAAATAATAACTTTGACTAGAAAATAAATATTTGTAATTTGGTTTGTAGTTTTTTTAATAGCTTGATCATAATTTAAGTTAAAGATTTTATCATTTTGAGTTACTACTTAAAAGAATGCTTTAAAATATTTATAAAAGTAGTAGGTTTAATGATAAATATTATAATCAGTTTTGTTAATTTTTATAAATTGTTTTTCTGCAGAATCAGCAAGTTCTCAAAAAAGTTTAATTGGAGTTAGAATTTTGAATAAAGCTGAATATTCATTATCTTTATAAAAGATTAAAAATCTAAAGTAAGATGAGTTCATGTTAGTTAATTAGACTTGGTAGATAGGTTTGATTTATCAAAAACAGAAGCAAAAAATTTTTTGAAAGATTAGTCAAAGTAATATGTTGAGAGATTTTAGAAGTTATATTCAGTATCAGATAGAAGAATTGTACATTTGTGTTTATTAGAGTTTTTGCAAATATAAATATAGAAAAAAGCAAGTTTTCTAACTAGTAAAGTACATTCTTGAAGAAATATAATAGATTTAATAATAAAAAATTAAGATAGTAGCATTTTATGCTCTTTAGCATATTTGGTTGCAATTTGATATTTAAGAAAATTAAGAACTTTGGTTTTAATAATGTTAAGAGAATGATATTTATAAATTTTGAAGAATTTATCAAACTAATTTTTAAAAATTGCTCTATATAGTTTAAGAAAAAATATTTAAAAAAAGTTTTTAAATTTTTCTGTATTAATATTAAAAGAAATATTAATATTTAATTTATTATTATTTTGTATTTAAAAAAGAGCTTTGTTAATTAAATTATAACTGAGATTATAATGTAAAATAAGATGAAATAGTTTGATATTTAAATCTTCTACAAATTTTTTTGCATAAATAGCTTTGTAAATAGAGTTAAGAAAGAGATATAAACATGCAAGATTAATAGCAACTTGAAATTGATTTTGAAATATATATAGTGAAATAGTATAATAAAATTAAAGAATTTTTTTATAGTTAAGTTTTGTAAAGAATATAATAAGAAATTTAGTAAGTATAAGTTTTAAGATATTAATTAAAATTTCTATAGAAATTGAAATATAAGTGCCAATTAATAAATTAGATTCATAAACTAGGTCTACCAAGAATTTGAATTTTTGTTCAGTTATAGTTTTTAATAAGTAATCAAAAAAGTATTTAAAAGTAGATTTAATATCTGTATTTTTAGAAAGAATAATTTTTTTTAGATATAAAAAAAATCATATTGGGTTTAAGAAAATCAAATAATTGTTAAAAAAATAAGATATTAAGTTTTAAGTAAGGTTTTATTTCTTTTGTAACTAAAAATAATTTAAAACAATTAAGATCTTAGAAGATATTATATTTTTGTTGTTAAGATTTGTTATTTTTTTTGAAAATTTAAATAAAATTTCTTTAAAAAGTTTTATTTTTTAGTTTTGTTAAGAAAGATAAATTTGAATATATGAGCTATTTTCTTTTGTTCTTGAGATAAAAGTTTAGTTTAAGTAAGATAATATAATTTAATATCAATAATTTTGTAAGTACAGCTATAATGAATAAGTTGGATTCTAAAAAGAATTGCTGCAGTATAATCTAAAGAGGATTTGTTTTTTTTTTAAAAGAATACAAAAAAAATTTTTAATATTGCATAATACATATATATGAATATGTTAAGAATGAGAAATAATAGTAGTTGATATAGGATTAGTATTAAATAAAGAAAAAAGAATAATAGAATTAAAAAATTAAGAGGATATGGGTTCTATAGCTTAGCAGTTAAGCTTCTATATCCTCTATAGTCAAGGCCAATGATTTAAGTCTAACTAGAGGCAAAATTGAAAGATTTTAGCTTTTGTAATCTAATAAGGAGCCTGTAATTGAATGTGAAGTTTTGTAGTTGAAGCCCAAGTGCAGTACAATGATGGAAGTAGAAATTTCTAGAAGAAGACTCAATTGTGGAGTGGAGGCACTATGTGTAACAAGTGGTTGTTACAGAAGGTTAAGGTTATGGAAAGATTGCACATATAAGTCCTTTAGGCTAGGGCAGTACTAACATTTTTATATCTTCTAATATAGGCAGTACCAACATCTCTGCACCCAACTTGTGGAGTACTTGCTTGGTAGAATAATTAATGAATTGTGCAAATAAATCTTAATTGGGATTCAAGAAAAGGATTTGATTAGGAGAGTAGTCTGAAAGTAACCAAAACTGGAATGATAAGAAAAGTAGTGAACATGAGGACAAACTATGATAAAGGATTAGTCTAACCAAAAATTGGAAGCATCTTTGGCACAGCTGAATAATTTAATTATAGAAAGAAAGATCTTGGAGGTAGGTGTATAACTTTCTTTATGCAATATAAAAGTACCAAATCAGGTTATAATCATACCTATATGAAAGGTTATGATGAACAAAACTAGAGATCAATCAACCAATATGAGATAAGATCTGCAAAGTAGTATAGTATTACTGGGGTTAGTGTAACTCTTTGAGTATAACCAGAATTGTCCTGTAGATATTGTTGAATAAGCTAGGAGTTTGCAATATATAGTAGTATAGTATTACTAGGATTAGAGAAACTTCTTAGGTATAACTTGAATTGTTCTGTTTGTAAGTGCAACAAGTTTCAGTCTCTATCATAAAAGAAGCATTATGTTGAAGGTTAAATGCAGCATCGAGTTACTGTATAATACTAAGACCTAAGGTATCTGCAAAAATGATGGCAGCAGATTTGGCTTGAGATACAGATTAGTCAAAAAACTAATAGTGGCAGCAGATCTAGCTTAAGATACTGGTTTATTGCAGATCTTAGACCATTGTCAGAACACCTTAGAGGAAATAATAATAGGCATACCAAAAATGTGAAGATCATAAAGATCAGACATACCCAAATAGAACCAATTTAGGAGTGATACAGTGATAAAAAGGTAAAAAATATAAAAAACAAGGTAATACTAGATATAGTTAGATTAGAAGGCAAAACAAACAAGACTAGGTAAAACATATGAGTAGAACACATGAGTACGATTTATAGAAGACAGTACCTCTGGCATTTGGAATGCTGCATTAAGTTCAGTAGATATTCTTGTTTGTATAGTAGTTTAATGTATGTCATGACTGCAAGTGATTGTCAAGGTAACTGTATGCAAGCATGTGGCAGACATGCACTTAGGTGCCATAAGAGTAACTGGGTAAAGTTAGTGATGTAAAATTAAATAGTATATAGTATTAGTAATAATTGATTCTAAAAATGTAATTGTAAATTTGTACTATATCAAATTAAAGCTAATAAACCAACTGGCATTGTCACCAAAGTTAAAAAAAAAAATTTAAAAGTTAAGTTGAAAGTTGTTTAATAATAGAAAATATAAGTAAAGTATTATTAATTTTTTCAAAATGTTTAGTAGAAATAATTGTTAAGGTTTATATGCTGAAGAGACCAAAAGAGGTATATTAGGTAATTTTATAATAATAAGAAGTAAATTAGTATAAAATTGATTATATAAACATGTACCAATAGTCAGTTAAGTAGAAATTTTGAAGTAATATTGTCTTTTCTTAAGACTTTCATATATTAATTAAGATTAATATCTGATAGAAGAATACAGAGTAATTTAGAAGTTTTCTTATTTATACTAAGACTATAACAATCTCTATATTTAGAGTAATAATAATTTATATTATAGAAGTTTGCTCAATTATTATAAGAGTAGACATTTTTTAAATATTTTATTAAATAAGAAAATAAGTAAAAAGATTGTAAGTATTTAATTTTGCAAAGATAACAGATAAATATAAGGGTTCTAATATAAGATATAGCTTAATATAGGTTTGTATAATTTTATATAATAAGATATTAAAAAAATATAATTTAAAAGAACTAGAATAGTAAGTATAACTAAATAATAGTCATCAATGTAGTGTATTATTAGTACAAAATACAACTTTTATATAAAATTAATTAGAACCAAATATAAAAAAAGTAAATTATGTAATAAGTAAAGTTCTATTAAGAATATATTAGAAATTTAGTATAAATTTTAATTTAGTATAAATTAAAAAGTGATCTAATGTTATATAAAAAATGTGTAAAAATAAGCAAATCAAGGTAAAGACAAAAAATAAAAAAAAGTTTATAAGAAAATAAAATTAAATTTGACTGTAGTTTAGTTAATATTAGATTAAAAATCTTTATTTAAAACTTGTTTTAATCAAAAAAGTGTACTCTACACTTTTGCTTAAAAGTGTAAAATTGGTTGTAACAATAACTTTTGTATAAAAATTAAATTTGTAATTTCTGAAAACCAAAGGTTATCAATATGTTTTTCTTAATAAATTTTTTTTTTTTAAAGGCTATACTTGTGATGATACTTTATTGACTTATATCAGGTTAGCTACTACAACTATTTTTACAGAGATAAGAGTACAGCTAGTTATACATGCAACTTTTAGTTGCCTATTTAAGTAGTCCACCCTAAGGTTCAACACTAGATGCTATATCTATAATCTACTAGAAGATTATTTATTTTAAATTTCTGATCATCTGCCCTGTTATATTGAAATCTCCAATTAATCTTCCATATATATCTAACTGATATACTGTCTAAGCAGTATGGTTATCTACTCTTTTTGTACTAGTTCTTAGGCCATTACACATTTCAGAGTATGTTACCTGCCAGTAAGATGCAGAGGGCTCCTATTGTTAACTATCTACTCACTTTTAGAATACTAATATAAACTACTCTTACAGAGTTCATCCAGACCCCAGTACTGACTTTACAGCATATCCCTAGTACTTTTAGTATATCTCTGCTTTAAACCCAGACTCCCAATTCAAATAGCCTGAAAGAACTGTGACCTGTTCTTGGTATATTGAGACCAGCCTAATATCTTTTTTCTCTGGTCTGAAATCCAATGGCCTAGTTGGTAGTACCTCTTATCGAGGTTCTTGCCTACTCAAATTTTTTATATTGGTATCTATTTTCTAGATCTAGCCTTTACAGTAGTACTATCAAAGATTTATGTTACCTCTCTGCTTGAAATTTCCAAATAGGCTCTAGCTTCTCAGTTCTACAGATTTACACAGTCCGAGGACTTATTTTAGGTTTGCACTACCCAGTACTGGTTTGCATTTCTCTGTATAACATGTTATACAGATGCTCTAGACCTGCCAGTTATATTGGTGTGACCATAGTTACAGATATTCTATCTCAACTGATCAACAGAATGCTGTTACCATAATATAGTCTATATATTACATAGGTGATTATTCAAATTTCACCATTAATGGGTTTTGAACTCACAACCTACTACTTGAAGATATGACAACTTATCTACTTCACTAAGTTGCCACACCCTTTTTTTAATAAGTTTAAATTCTAAAAACTTAAAACTTTGAGAATAAATATAAAATTTAGTACTAAACAAGTTTACTTAAAAGCTAAAAACAAGTTAACTTAGTAAATAAATAGTTATAAATATTTTTGTACAAATAAATTTTAGTTAAAATTTGTATAAAGAATTTGCAAAAAGAGTTCAATTCTACAATTAATGTTTTATTAATTTTTAATTTATAAATTTTTAAAAGTTTGTATATTTAAAATTTTCTTAATAAATTGTAAGTTTAAACAACTTAATTTTCAAATAAGTTAATATTATATAATCTTTAATTTTTATATTATTAAAATAATTAGTTGTAATATTATTTAATATAGTTAAAGCAATTTAGATATTTATAAGCAATATAAGCTTTAGTTTTAAAATTTTAATATATTTAAATTCTTTATTATAATAAATATAATTTTTTTATAAATTTTACAAGATACTTTTTTATTTAATTCAAATATTAGTAAATTAATATTTAATAAGTTTATAATTGCTTTTATTATTAGAATTACTATTATTATCAACTTGGTATCTTTTTATCTTTAAATTTTTAATTATTATTATTATATTTAAAAAATAAATAATAAATAGTAAAACTAATATATTTTTTTAAAATAGTAAAGTAAATATTTATAATTCAGAATTTTATTAATAGTATATTCAGCTAATAAAAAATATATTATAATTACTAAGTTTTTAAAACAGCTTACTCATATAGAAAACCTTTGACCTTGTATTAAACTTTTAGAATCTTTCATATTCTATTCTTATAACTAATTTAGTAAGACTATAGCTATAACTAATACTTGTGATCAAAATATATTATTAAACTCTTATGTTCTTGTAAAGTTTATTTCAATTCTAATACTTACTTTACAATAAATCTTTATTATTTTAGTATTTAATTTAAGTTCTATCAAGCTTTTTATATCAGCAGATTTATGGAATTAATTCTAAATTGATCCTAAATTGTATCTTCAAAGTTATCCTCAAAATGAATACCAAATTTTGTAACAAACAATATACGATTGATATACGTAGATACATATAAAAT
>CAJVQA010012300.1:0-10193 GCA_910591915.1 Cetraspora pellucida
CTGCTTGTTGAAAGATATATAAGAATTATGCATATTCAATGATTGCTAAAGATTTATTTTTCAGTTCTTTTTTGTGCAGAGTAGTAGGAATACCCAATTTAGTCTCAAACTTCTGCTTGTATTCTAAGAAATCCGCCTCACCCATACTCTCACGCTCTTTTTTTTTTTTTTCTCTCAAGTTCGAAAAAAAAGTGATACCCTAGAGTATAATTAACTAAAATATTCAAGTTAAATTCTAATATTATAAAAATGCAAGATTATAATGAGAATGATGCTAAAGCTTTAGCATATGCTCAAAGACGTGAAGGAAAATGCTTAGCTAGAGTTAGCCCTAATATTTATTTATGAGTTTGTAAAAATCAGCATCGATGGAAAGCACCCTATAGAGATATGAAACAAAATTATAGGTGGTGCAATAGTTGTTCTCATATATTTGAAAGGACATGTCGATATATATTTGAAGAATTATTGCATAAAAAATTTCCACATCGAAAACCTAAATTTTTAGAAGGCTTACAACTGGATGGATATAATGAAGAATTACATTTGGCCTTCGAATATAGTAGTAATCAACATTTTCAAATCGTTCCATTTTTTCATCCACAAGGGCAAATTAATTTAGATTCACAAATTCAACGCGATTGGAAAAAGAGAGCACTCTGTTTTAAGGAGGGTATAATTCTTATCACAATCCCTTATTGTGTTATTGATTTGCCAACTTTCATCAGGTGTGCCTTGAACGCATTCGGTTATCTTTCAAGACCCATCTGGGAGGTAGTATAGGTTCTTCCTTAATATGCATTAATTTTTCTCTTACAAAAGGACGTTGAGGACCTGTTTCATCTAAATAATATAATACAGGCATTGGTGGATTTTTTCCAACAACAATTTTTTGAATTTTATGAAGGCTTGGACTCCATACTGGATCTGTTATTCTTCATCGTTTAAAGGGATCATTTTCCCATTCACCAGGAGCAAGTAAAAATCAAACTATAGTTCCCTTTGGTAACTGTGGCTCATCAGTACCTATTGGACGATAATACTTTGTTGATGGCTTGGAATAAACCCGTTCAAGTTTTATGGCACTATTAGGGCTCATTCCAATTAATCGAGTTGGAGTGTCATTCATATTATCAACAATTCTTCTTGCAAATCGTTCACATTCTCTATAGCATTTACCAGTAGGTAAGAGAAATTCTATTGCATATTGATTCTTAAAAACTCTTAATGTAAAAAGTCTAGCATAATGATCAACTATTGCTAGACTTGTATGTTTGAAATGAGCCTTGATTCTCCTAATTTTAACATTATGCTTACTCATTAATAAAGTTACACTCCTCATAAATTCATATCCTTTATCACATTGCAACAATCAAGGATATGTAAGATGATTATTAGGATTTTCATAAATATTTCTAAATGCATTGGCAACTTTTGAACTGCTCTTTGATGTTAAAAAAACAAAATCTTTATATCTACTTATACAATCTATAACTAATAATACATAATAAAATATTTCATTATCTTCATTCAATAAATTTGTATACTCATCTTCATCATATAGTATCTCAATTAAATCGCACTGATGAACACAATTAGGTTTTGAGATTCTAGAATAACTAGCATAAGGTGCATTCTTTGGCAAAGGTCGATAAATTTGATATATCTTCTGAGGCTCAAGCCATTTTTTTATTGTAGCAAGTGAAAAGTTGTATCCAGCCTTTATACAAGCATTTCGCAATCTTTCAGTGTTTTGGTAATAACCTTCAGGTTGGTAATATAATTTCTGCAAAACAATCTCTCTATCCAAATCACGAGCTCTCTGGGGACTAATATTTATTATAGGCTGTTCTTAGAGTACAGAATGGGCCGGGCTAGGCCGGGTTTTTCTAAAACAAACCCAAACCCAAAAAATATTTTTGAACCCAAGCCCGGCCTAATAAAAAAAAAAAAACACTCAAATATGGGCTGGACCAGGTTTAAATAAAATTAGGCCCGGCCCAATCCCGGCCCAGACCTGCCACCAATATAAATAAAATAATTAGAGTTGTTAAAGCATACCAGACAACTTACTTTACACGTAAATTGCACTGTAATTTACTGTAACTTACCTGACCCATATGTAAGTTACAATATAGCTTTAAAGCTAGCCGAATCATGTGATAGTTTTTACCAACATTAATATCAACTTACATCAGATCGAAGTTTGAATGAGTTTCATTAAATTGAAGTTAATTTGATACAAATAATAATATAACATATAACGTTTGTCGATCAACTCACAAACTTACAAGTAATTTACGTAAGTTACAGTAAACTTAAGATTGGTAAATTACTGTAAATTTACATATAAGTTAACAACTCTAAAAATAATAAAATATTAAAAATATTAAATATCAAAATATTTTTATTTTATACATTTACAAATACATGCTAGATAGAGGTCGGATCCTTTAAATACTCGTGCAATTATTACACCACTTTACTTGAAAAGCTTTAATACTACACCTGATCCTATATATACTCTAACTAGTCAATTAAGGTAACAATGTATCGCACTCACAATTATAGATACAAATTTTATTAGAACATTTGCTTTAACTCTAAATATGTAGAGATAACAATATATTTATCGATATCAAATTTATAAAATATGTATATAATCCGTAACTATCCACGGATTTCATGTAACCAAATATCGGATACTCAATGAATATCCATTGCCATTCGTGAATATTCACGGATCCAACCTCTAATACTAGATTAGGGAAATTGTAAAATCAAAGTATATTCTTGATGTTCAAAGTACATTATTTATATAAAAATATTCTTTAAGAATATAATACAATACAATATGCAATCGTTATGTTGAATTAATGGGCTCCTTAATTTGTTAGGGTAGTTTTTATCATTCTCAAAACTAGAAAAAAATAGATAAAGGTTAAACATGTACAAGAAATTTTAAGAATAATATTAATCAAATATATTTTTACTTGAGGAACCAATTGCATTGTTATAAAATTAGCCAGCACAGTATTATTTTTGCCATCACTTGCTGAGAACCGTGAGAACCTTTTGGCTCATCGTGACAAAGATGCCCTATACTTCTGTAGCAAGTATGTTTTGCTAAAATCGCTTGTATTACCCAGGCATTCTTTAAATAAAGATATTATTTCTAAAATAAATCGCGCATAATATCATACAATTAAATTAAGTACAAAAAATTATATCCTGTAAAATCGTAGAAATGCTAAACTCTAATATGAATTTAGTTAAATATTAACCAAAGATAGCAAACTTACGTTTTTAATATCTTGTATCTTTTTTTTATGGAATAAATGTAGAATTATCAGCATCTATATAAATTAAAATTATATGCTTCGATTATAGATTAAATACTTACCCGATTGAATTCAAGCATTTATTCTTTTATGTTATAGATTTCAATTTCAGGAATTATAAAAAATAATACTCTAATGTTTAATATGCAAAAACTTATAACGCCTATATATTAGTAAATGTAAACTTTAAGCTCTAAAAAAAAACGTATACAATGCCAAGGTCAATAACATTGTAGAAAAAAAAATATTGTCTAAAATTAGACAAGTTTTTGATTTGATTTCGTTATTTCTTAATGGATATAATAAAAGTTCGTGAAATAGTAAACTGATAGTGCTGACATTACGGGTTCTCAAATTTCTGCTTATGAACGAATAATATCAGTAATAAATTGCCAAGTACACTTTGCAATATGCGTCTTCTAAAATATAAAG
This sequence comes from Cetraspora pellucida, assembly GCA_910591915.1. NCBI lineage: Eukaryota > Fungi > Glomeromycota > Glomeromycetes > Diversisporales > Gigasporaceae > Cetraspora > Cetraspora pellucida. The sequence goes on from CAJVQA010012300.1 coordinate 3,774, forward strand.
AAATATAACTTACTACAATCTGATTATTTATGCATTTCCTAGTACAAGAATCTGAAAAGTTAAGATTTACATAATTTTTTTTTTAAAAAAAAGAGAAGTTCTAATATATACCATTTTAATATGTCCAGTCTCGTTTCACTGCGTCTTTTAGCCAATCTTGTCCACAAATCAATGCCTCAATAGTTTCAGGTGTAAGTTTCGATCAATGATCGTTGATAATTCTTCCCGCCGCACTGAATGTCTGAATAAACAATATATATTAACTTTAGTTATATAATATTTGTTGGGAATGATACTGAAATTTGAGGTCTCGATTTAAAAAAATAAATTCTACTAAAATCCACCTATACTATTATATATAAACACTGATCCTAAACCTAATCTAACTCTAAAAAAAGCTGAAAGGAGTGTCACAGAAAATATAAAAATTCTGTATTAAGATAAGTCAAAATTTCAGCATTATTTTTGACAATATTTACTTACTGCTTCGGAAGCTATGGAGGTTACGGGGATAGCAAGAATATCTCTTGCCATCAGTAATACAGAAGGATATTTTGTCTCATTTTCTTTCCACCAAACTAGAATGTCGAATGGTTCGGTGTTAGAACGGGGATGAAGTGGATCAACAAGATATTTTTCGAATTCATCCATTTCATTAATTATGCTGATTTGATTTGCCACGAGATAATGGTCAAAATCTTGCATTAATTCATCATCTTGTGTATCACAATTAGAATTATTATTATTAGGAGCAGCAGTATTTTGAGTACACATTAATCTATACGTTGATCTATAAATCATTGTAGCTCTATAAAAAAAAAAAAAAAAAAAAAGTTATCAAATTAGCAACGAATAGTGATAGGACTACAGAGGTTAGAAATTAAACCGTCATACACCGTATATTAATTAAAAAATTGATAGTAAATTCTTAAATACAACAATTAAGTATCATCTATTTCTAACCCCTGAGTCTAATCATTGGCAATGGAATCTTAAAAACATTATACTGAATTAATTCACCTTCTTTTAATAAAATCTAGCTTGTCTTCAGCCTCAATACGTGAAAGATGCATTTTATTCTTAAGGATATGAGTTAACAATGCCATTTTGTAATGCGGGTCCATCATCGACGCAATGCAGTATAAATCACCCATCTCTGCCCAGTATTTGTCAAATTTAGACTGCATTGGTATAATCATCTGACAAATTAAAGGATCTACATTAGTAGCATTTTGCTCAATATGTATTTTAATTTTTATTAGATAGGAAAGAAAAATATTTGCTGTTGAATATGTGCTTCCAGATATGATATTTGTAACTGTTTAAATAATAGTTAAATATAAAATTTAAATAATAGTATTGTTAAATTACACCAGTGATGTTTAACACTACAGTTGCTATAAAATCTATTACCGCATTTGTGCGAAGTAACGCCCATGGGCATTACTTTACACAAATGCAATAGAAATTTGTTATCACCTTTATAAAACGGTTTTAAAAAATCACAAATATTCCTAGCCCTTTTTCAATCTCCGTCAGAAGGCATGATTTCCTCAAAATTAATATTCCGTAATGCAAGGTGCTCAAACACTCTTTTATATGGAATTGTAGATACTAGCATCAGATGAACAGAATTCCATTGGGTAGGCACATCAAGAGTTGGTCTTTGACTTGATACAAGCTCGAGACAACACCCAATAATTGCGTCCTCAAATTTTTGTAACCTGGATTGTGAACTATGGACCCACTTCGCGCATTCTCGGATTTTGCTAATAATACTTTTAACCATCTTAAGACCATCGTTGACAATAAGATTTAGTATGTGAGCACAGCAACGTTGATGCAGCAAACTTCCTTCAGCAGCAAGCATATTCTGATTCTCAAGCTTATGTTTTAAATCAGTAATTGCAGCATCATTACTGGTCGCGTTGTCCATGGTAATTGCCAAAGTTTTTGATACAATATTCCATTCATTAAAACATTTTAAGAGCGTTTCACTGATGGCAATTCCTGTATGTGGTGTGGAGACTAATTTGAATGATATTACTAATTTTTGGAGCTTCCAATTTTTATCAATGAAATGGCAAGTAACCACCATATATCCGAGGGTTTGGTTTGAAGTCCATAAGTCAGTCGTATAGCTTAGGCGTCCAGGAGTCTCTTGTATCATTTTTTGGGCCTTTATTTTAAGTTTTTTAACAACTTCCATGCAATCTTCATGCACTGTTTTTTCACTCACTACTTTATACTTTGGTTGTAAATTATAGCAAAACTTTTGGAATCCTTCATGTTCTACTATTCAGAAAGAATATGCGTGTCTAATAATCATTTTAGCCATGTCTTGATGGCTTTTTTCTTGAGAAAACGTATAGGCGGTAAGACCTGATGCAGATAACTGCAATGTTTGTTGATTTTTATTATTCATATACTTTTTACAGTTTGTGTTTTTCATGTGACGAATTAAAGAGCTGGTACCTGTCTCATTATCATGTTTCAAAACACTTTTGCAATGTACACATTGAGTGTAATTCGCTAATGAATTACAATGATATGAGTATTAACTAGTTCACAAAAATTAATCAATAACATCATAAAACAAGTATTATTACACTTTTTGGGATTATGATGTACAAAGTGGCCTTCTTTAAAGACCCACAATTCTGACTTGCTTCTTTTACGTTTCTTATTATAAATAGTATTTTCGGGGCTTTCGTTAGCAGTGCTTGTTTCAGGGGTTTCATTAGCAACGATTGTTTCAGGGCTTTCATTAGTAGTGGTTATTTCAGGACTTTCGTTAATAGTGGTTATTTCAGGGCTCTCAGCAACTGTGATTATTTCAAGGCTTTCATTTGTAGTGGTTATTTCGCTTTCATTAATGGTAGAACGGATATTCTGAACTTCTAAAGATAAATAATAGTGGGTAATTAAAAATTCAGAAAATAGTATTTAAAACATAGTTCCCAAATTTTTAACATACCGTAATCCATTTTTTTATATTAAACGAGCTATTCTTCAGTACTTTTAAATGACGTAATCTAAACAAAAAAAATCCAGTATTAATCCTTAGCCTTTATTTATATGCTTTTAAAGAATAGAAAGTTTTTTACAAACAGACCTTCTTAAGTAATATGTAAATATTTTATAAAGAGCACCTTTTCTATAAGCACACGCTTGATTCAGTTCAAAGAGACGCACATAGTTTTTTTTTTTAACTCACTCAAGTTTTTTCAGTTCTTTATACCACATACATATGTACTTTTTTTTTTTGATTTGTACACCAAATTTATTCACTTGGCTTTTTTTAACAGTGCACAAAGATTGTAAATTCCCTTATCATTTACATGAATGTACAGATTTTTATATATGTCGTACGTACGTACCTGAAGTAACTTCAAGTGCCTGAAGTTGCACTTGACTGAAATTGGCCTCTGAAATTAGGTCATCTTGCACGCATTAGTTTGCAGTTTAGGCAAGTGTTACTTCAGGTGCTTTAACTTCAGGTATGTCTAAAGCCGTGTGCGGTTATATGTTTTTAATTTTTTAATTAAAGTTGGGTAAGGGCTAGTGTAGGATTAGAGTAAGGATAGGTTTAATAATAAAATTGCCTCCCCGACATTTTTTATTAATGCCCCAAGGTAGGTTTAGGCACTCATTTCTTGTATTTTTGACGTTTTTCACCTTTTTTCCTTCATAGACTGATCTGTGTTGATCAAAACAACCAATTTTATTGGCTATATGTCATGTGACTGCACACAGCTTTAGACGACCCCTTAACTTCGAGCATGACATATACGTAGAAATGGAAAATTACCGTAATTTTGCGTAAGTTTGTGTAAGTTTCTGAAATCAAAATTACATGTAATTTTGATTATGTGAATAATTTTGGCCAAAAGTTTTGTAATGTTGGCATAAAAATAAATTTAAAATTACAGCTCCAAACATATTGATAAATATCAAAATTTTGTAATGCTGGTGCAGCACTAATTACTGTAAAGTTATATTACAGTTTCGTAAGTTACAATGTAATTTCATGTAATGTAAAAATGCAATTTTGCGTAATACAACCCTACATATACGTATAAGTTAATCAGTCAAGCTTGTAATGCTAGTAAAAAATAACAAGAATGCAATTTTATTAAATGATCTATATAATTCTAATTTTATAAATTCATCAATTCATCAAATAAAATATAAAACCTTTATATATATTTATTAAAGATTTTATTAAAGATTATCAGGCCCGTTGGGTCTAACTGGGTAAATTTATAAAGCCCAAACCTGGTTCAGTACTTTGCAGGCCCAACTCAAGCCTGGCTCACAATATAATGGGTTTAAAATTTTGAGCCCAATTTAGGCCCAAACCCGGCCCGGCCCACAAATTTCCGGGTTTGACCCAGCCCATTCCGTACCCTAGCTGTTCTATTCTTTTAGCTTTAACAATTTCCCTATTCAAATCATGGGCCCTCTGTGGATCAATATAAATTACAGGTTTCTCCATTCCTTTGTTTTATTATAGAAATAAAAAACATGGAGGAGTTACAACAAACCAACCAAGAACTCTATAAGGTAGTATCACAATTAGCAGAATCAAATAGAAATTTCAAACAACGTCTATATACCTTAGAAAGAGTTATAGGTATACGTGAAGAAAGAATACGATATCTTGAAGAAGAGTTAAATAACGCTATTGAGCTTTCTAGACAAGACAAAGAAGAATTATTAGAAGAGATCTCAAAACTTAAAAGAATCATTCATCAGCTTGAAGAAGAAAATAAAAAGAAAGATAAGGAAATTTCTAATAAGGATAAGTTAATATCAGAATTCGATGAACGAGAGACAAAATTAAAAACTAGAATTCGTGAAATATCAAAATCTGCTGATAATACTCCAAAAGCATAAGATTATACAACAAGATTAGTAGACGAGAATGAACGGCTTAAACGAGAAATAAATACAGTAAGAACTAATCAAATAAATAGGATTAACAAGATAACTCAGCAAAAAAATCGTATTACAGACCTTCTTTGTCAAAATTTTGCATTAGTATTATTGAGATATCGAGATAAGTTAGAACTTATAAATACCCAAGAGGCTTTACAAAATGCGCAAGCATAGAATTTTAATGAAAACGAATCTGACTCTAATGAAAATTCTTTAGATATTTATAATTTTGATCAAAATTTAGATATGGGTACAATAGCTGAATTAGCTGATGCTATAGACCGATCCCTAAATGATACAGCAATATGTAAAACTGTTTTAATAAATCAAATTAAAAGATCAACAAGATCAATCCGACGTAAATATACTAACCTGCAACAAGATCTGGTAAACATATGATAGAACCGAGATATGTACAGGCAGGAGCAAGATTAGACATTGCTTAATCTTCAGCAGTTGCGAACTAATGCTCAGAATCAAGTAAACAGAATGACAAATAATATAGCAAGAAAGCGAATGCATATTGGTGAATTGCTATGTAAAAATTTTGCTTTCCAGTTATTGTATCAGCGAAATGCCCACCACCTACAACAATGCAGAGCTGATAGAGGTTTGCTAGAATATAATAGGGATAGGTTATATGAACGATATAAGAAGTGGAAAAATAAGGCTCATGTAGAGCGCCAGAATATTTTAAATTTAAATCAACAAATTTTGGTGCTTCATAATAATCCACCAAATTAAATAAATATAGCTGATGCTAGACATTTACCAGTATTAAAATTAATGGCCCCTGCTCTTGCAAAATTTCAACCTTATATGGGTCAAAAACCACCCGATGATTATTTGGATAAAGTTATTCAATCATAGGCATATCTTGAAGGGCATATGACGGTTCTTAAGAATGCAAATGCAGGAGATTTTGACAATGCGGTCAAGTGTAATATTTTAAAATCTATGATGGGTGGAAAATATGCACCAGTACTAGCAAATAATGGTCTTGTAGTAGGAAATTCAGCTATAAATTCTCCAGATACACTACAGGCTTGGATGAGAGCAAAATATCAGCGAGAGACTGTTGGAAATCAACAATCAGCTATTCAAAGATTAACTCAAGAAAGATATCAATCCTATGATACTCCTAATACATATGAAGCCAGAATTCGACTACTATTATTAGGGGTAGTAAACAATGATGCGCAAGTTTTGGGATTCCTTAAAAGCTATTTAACAGGTGATTTTTATACTTGGATGAGAATCGCCAACCCTGCAGGCATTAACGCATTTTTCACTGAACTAAAAAATATGTGGTTAGAGCATGGACAAAATTTGAGTAGAAGGATTTCAGAGGAATTAAGTCAAATTCCCAATCAAATACAAGCCTTACCTAGTATAAATCCAGTATCCTATTCTTTACCACTAGTTGCTCCAGTTTCTCAACAGCAAGGGCATGCAATTTCTTTAGAAGATATGCAAAAA
>CAJVQA010012301.1:0-10193 GCA_910591915.1 Cetraspora pellucida
TAATAAAATAAATATTAACCTATTAAATAGGTAATTAAAACTAATAAAATAATCTATAAACTATATAAAAATATTAAAAAAAATATACAATATAATATAGAGCTAAAAATAAATATATAATAATATATAAAAAAAAGTAAATTCTATTACATTACTATATATATTATAAACAACAAAGTTAACAAAAGCAGTAATTAATAAAATATAAAGTCTCTTATTAAGAGTAGCAACAAACAAGTTAGAAATAGCAAAAACAATAGAAAATAGTATAATATTATATAGAAACTTAGAAAATTGCAATTTATTATAAAATCAACTTACTATTAAGCAAATTTTAAACCTTTATATATAACTTAATACAAGTAATAAAGAAGGATTAATTACAAGAATACATATAAATCAAGAATTATTATTAATTGATATAACAGAAAATAATTAGTATAACACCTTTTTAATAAGATTTAAAAAAATAATTTAGCATATTATATAATGTCAAAACCAAAAAATTGCAAATTATATTAAGATTTGATAATTTAAATTTATATTTAAATAAAAAAAAATTACAAATTTATTGGATACTAACTTTATAAAAAAAATAATATTAGCATTAAAAAAACTAAAACAAATAAATATAAAACAGTTAATTAGTAAGACAATTAATCAAATATTATTATAGTAATAATTTAATCTAATATAAAATCAGTTATATAAAATCAGACTAACAAAATAGTTCAGCAATATAAAAGAAAAGTTAGTAGAAAACAAAATAGAATTATAAAAAAAAATTGGTTAGTTTAAAAATCAAATGAATATGTAATAAAAGTTCAACTAAAAGCAGTCTTAGAAAATAAAAAAAAAAATAAATGATATTAAAAACAAATAGAAAAAAAGAAAATACAAGTTCAATAGTTAAAAAAGTTATTACAAGTATACAAAAAAAAGATCTTAACAGTACTTGAAAAATAAATACAAACTAAAGATTACTAAATCAATATTAAATAAATGCAAAGATTGCAGCTTAAGTTAAAGGTTAAAAAAGGAAAACTGCATAAAATAAGAAAAAATAAATAAAATTTAAGACTTAATATTAAAGTTTGTAAAAAATTAAAAAGAACAAATTTTGAAAATAAGCTATGATATAATAGTACAGTTATAAAAAAAAAGAAATAAAATCAAGTACTAGTGAAAAAAAAGTAGAATATATACAATATATAGATTTAGAAACAAAAATTATTTAAAAGTAGTCAATAAGTTAAATAATAAAAAAAAACTTATTTAAAAAAAAAAATAAACCAAACAAAATCAGAAAGAGATTTAATTTTCTACATAAATAAATCTTTAAGAAAGAAACAAAAAATACAAATTAAAATCTAGAATACATAAGTGCAAACTAAGTACAGATTAATGAAAAAGAGAAAAAAGTACTTGATGAAAAATGTTTCAAAATACAAAATTAGTCATTATTAATAAAATCAGAGCTATCAGCAATATAGTTTGTGCTACTTATAATATCAAAAAAGAAAACAGAATTTTTACAGATAGTACAATAGCTATCACAAATATAGAAAGAAAAACATAAATATATTATTTAAATAATAACTAAAAAGAAAAAATTATAATTTATTAGAAAACATTAAAAATTGTATAGAATTAAAAAAGTTTAAATTAGAACTAATTAAAGTTAAAGAACATAACAAGGTTATAAGTTAAAGTAGTATATTGTAAAATCGCTCAAGGGAAACTTTTTGTTAATGCGCAGAAAGTGGTTACATATGCTATTTTTTGAGAAATAACCGATTTTAGACAAAACGAACGTTTGTTTTGAATTTTTATTTCGTGTACCGTCACACATGGTATTGAAATATGATTGGTTTGTGGTCACGTGCTGGTAAATTTTGGTGGCGATCTAGAGGTAGTTTATACCATGTTCAACTTTTTACAAATAAAAAAAAATTAAAAATAAAATTCTGTAACAAGGCTAAGGGGTAATTTATAATTTTAATTAAGAAATCACCTGTAGCCTAACTAGGGTCCAAAAATCGGTACGTACGTATTAAAGCAATATAAACTTAGAGTTTACTAACAAAAGTGCGATCCATAATATATAATTATCCGGAGCGCAATAGAAGATATTATAAGGAACTAATGGACCAGATTTTATGTTTATGTCCTCTTTTATTTTCAAATCAGATGATCCTAAATTCGTTTCCTGTTAATCAATACATTTATTCCATTTTAGGCGGTAGGCTAAAGTGGTACGAGTTTTTGATTTAATAAAAATGTCGGGAAATATATGCCCCTTAAATATAACCCCAAATGCAAAGCCTCATTTGCTACCACTATATTTCCTTTAATAACGTTTTTTGTTGCAATCAATCAGTTTTGCTTTATTTAGCTTCTAGACCTAGTGATACAGTATCACAAACGTGGTTAACTATTTTAGATGCAGGATGCAATCCATGTTAAAATATGTCTCGAACGAATTGCAATAAATCGAAATGGCCAGAAAAATTAAATGTCACCATGCATTATTATTAGTTAAATACTAGAATCGTAATTTACACGTGTAAAATATCAGATGCTAAAATTAGCAATGTAATTCATTGCCTTAAATCCATTCATACTTAAAGAACTCACATCAATTTGGAGGTTATGTTTGGATAATGCCTATATGACAGCTATGGCCGAATTAGTTCATCAAAATCTAAGCCTCATTTATGAAAATAATCAACCTCCTTTTCTAGTGGGAAAAAATTACGTAATTCACCGTTATAATGTTGATCATGGATTAACGTACCTTGTGTTTAAAAAAGGACAACAAAGGGTGGCCAATGATAAACTGGCAAGATAACACCTTACCTATGTTGATGTTGATCAAGTGATCAAAATCGATTCTGATTACTGAGCCACCTAGAACTACAACTTTTCAAGTATTTGAAATTTATCGAAATTTTTAAGCGATCAGCTTTAATAATTAAATGAGCTTATTAATAATAACAATTTCTAGGTATTCAATTTAATACTTAAATTGATATATTTAACAAATATGCAATCTTTAACGTTAAATCGATAATATATAATACTAGAAATTACCTGTTACAATTCTAAGAAAAAAGATTTTCTACAATGTTCTTTTTAGTTGACAATTATTTAATTTAACTAGATTTGATCCTCAAACTAAAAAAAAAAAAATTATAAAATAACTGATTTTGTCATGTCTATCGTAACGGTAATTCATTTACGCCAATATTGTAACCGATTATATGATCATCGTTAAAAATATTTAATAAGATATACCAACGGATTAATACGAGTTTTAAAGAGGAAGTGCATAGTGTATTTGGTAATTCTCAGGAATTTAGATTCCCATGCTCTTTTTGTATTTAAATGCTCTGAATTCGCATTCTCCTTTCTTCGTTTTTACCAAAGTCTGATCTATTACCGTTCAAAAACCAAAGCTGACATAATTTGTCGAAATGAATGCGTTATGAAAACCTTAAGATTATTTATTTTTTATTTTAGAAAAACATTAATTCGCCATTAAATTTTTCATTTCTAATAGTCTGATAACAACAAATATTTTCCATACCGATACCTTTTTATTTCTGATAATTTGATAGTAACGATTAAATTTCCATATTTTTACAATAATAAAATGGATCTTTCGTGGTGTCCTGTATGCGATCGTCGGATATTTACTCTCGAAAACCTATATTGTAGCGAAGCATGTAGACGAAAAGATGCTATTTGCTCCATATCGCGGGATTTTAAAAATTGCTCCGCCCAGAATTTTTATGAATTTCCTAGACGAAAACCATGTCAATCTCCGCATAATTATAATTCTCCTGAATGTTCTCCGACATCGACGCCACGGTTATATCCTACCCAATATTGTTAGTCTCCGATATTATTCGATGGGGCTTCTCAAAAAAAAAAAAAAAAAACATTTATTGAATGAACTTTTTCTAAATTTCAAAAATGGTTAACAGCCATTATGATGTATAATCTCTGTGTTTAATAATGCTCATTTCTTTCTTTCAAGTTCCGTTCACAATGACGGCAAATGTTATGTCATGCTTTGGTTTTCTTTTTTGCCTTTTTTTAGATTTTTGGTTTATTTTAATGTACAGTTTGTTATGACAAATGATTATTTTTTTAACTATAGTTTGTGATACTGGATGCATAGAAATTTGCTATGTATGTCAGGCTATATATATATATATATATATATATGCTTTTTTTTTTTTTTTTTTAGTTACATAGCATCAATTTTTTTACATCTCAATATTCAAATTACTTGATTACTTTTGCTAGTATATTTTTTAGATCGATACACTCAAAAATATATATATATATATTGGTACGTACGTATGTATATACGTACGTACAAAAAAAAATGGCATCACATTATGTATATGTTTATATATATATATAATATATTTGTTATATGCCACATTTTTTATTAAAAAAAAACATTCGAATCAAATTAGTCTTCGTGACATATATGTAATTTGTGACGTGAGTTACTGACTTTTTGACTTCACTAGTCTAATGTTTTGGTTAGGTAGCTCAGCGTTATACTTAAAAGAATAAAAAAATATCTATTATTTTGAAAACTGTATATATTAATCGCTTGTAATTGAGTCTACGCTTTTTTTTTTTAATGCTTTGTGAATTGAGTCTCTCGAACTCAAAAACTTATATTTTATAACATTAGCCTGCTTATAACAATTTCTTTTTTAGATCATGTATAGTCTTTAGTTGAAAAACTAACTAGTTGACAACTTTCCAAGTAATCGATTAACGGGTCTCATGTGACAACCCGTGCTTTTTTCATTTACTTATTGGCACGGGGTTGTTACGTCAGACACCGTGCAATAAAGTAGTTATTGTATGGGTATGAAAATAACCCTTACATACACGGGTTCATATTTAAATCCCTTGCCTTCGGCACGGAATATGAACCCGTGTGTAACTGGGTTATTTACTACATACCCATACAATAACTATAATATATAGCGCTAGAAGTTTCGATTAAGCACCTGTAGAATTACTGGCTTTAAATAGTACAAGAACTGCCTGGTAAATGTTAGATCGTACGGAAATGTACTAATCGAAAGATAGTAACAAGATCAAAATAATCCAAAATATATAAATAAGCTTAAATATCGCTCTTGTAGAAAGTTAGTTAACACCTCGATAACTCAATAATAAAGAAGTAGTCGTGTCTTCATACACGAACAACTTGAATACTTTATTAAATAAATGGTAGATTAACAATTTCCTAAAGAGTGATCGTGTCTTCATACACGGATAACTTGAATAATCCATAAATTAGTTAGTGTCTCCATACATAAGTAACTTTGAGTATATTGATTCTGAAAAACAAAAAATAAGACATATAATGGATTAAACAACAATCAACTAACAAAAATGTATTCTTAATTAGAAAGTTAACAAACATCTTAGAAAACAACAACACTATACAGAGTGCATATGGATATTTAAAACAGAAAATAACCTAATCCAAGATTCAATGTTATAGATTAATAAACAAGATTTTAAATTCAGATATTATTGTTTAGAGTGTAGTAGAGAACTTATATGTTTATGTATATTGATAACCAAAATTGCATTTTTGATATATTTTAACTAAAAATATCAATAACACAGTTTTAATATTTTTTATTTATACTATCATGTATCTAAATTATACATGTCATGAAAATAGGTTTTCAATAAAAGCCTATTTTGTCTTCATTGAAGCAAATTAAATTTTTTTATAAAAAAAACACAAATTTAATTTATATATTTATATTTTTTATAATTTTGTCTATTTAAAAAAAGCATCAAAATTTTTTGTTTTTTAAGTAAAAGTAGATTAAAACAATTTTATTTTCAAATTTAATTTTAAATTTTGTTTTTTCAAATAATTTTATTCTTATATATAATCTTTTTTTTTTGGTGTTAAGATGAGGCCTTGCTCATATCATTATTAATAATTTTAACTGTATATTTTAGTACAAGAGTACTGAAATAAACTAAGGTTGTTTGTAACAAAATAAAAATTACATGCAAAAATAAGAGTTCAGACTAGTTTATCTGTGATCTAAATTGACTATAATGGTCAAGGCTTACCTAGATTTGAAGTGTTAGTATATAGTTAGAAGAAATATTATATTTAATCTAGAGAATTAACCAAATGTCAAGTTTTCTAATTGCTTAACCAATTGGTAAACATATATTAAATTGTAAATGAAGTTTGATTTGCAATGTCATATAGGCATGAGTATATGTAGGCTTAACAATGTTGTTTAGAAACTTTATAATTTTGATGTTGTATATCAGTGCTACTAATATTATTTTAGTATTTTGATAAAATTTGGTTATATTTTTTCTAATTAAAAATTCAATACAGTATGATTTTAAAATTAATTCATAGATTTGTTTGTTAATATATAGAAGTATTTAAATTACTATTTGTGAAGCTAATTGTGAAAATATGTTAAAATTGTGAATAACTTCAATAAATGATTTAGGTATAAGTTCTTTAAATATAATGTCTATAAAATGTAGATTGTGTTGAAATAGTATATAATCTAAACATAAATAATGACATATATTAAAACCTAGTTCTTGAAGTTGGAAAAGTGATAAATCCAGTTTAGTCTTGAAAAGTATTTGGTTAACAGATGTATAAATAATATTAAGAAAAGTGTTATGTGTATTAGAACATGTGCACCAGTATGTAGATGAGTTAGAAAGATTGTATTTGAAGCAATTAGTATTGGTAAAGATATGAGGATATCTGTTATAAAGAAAGAATTAAATAGGTAGCTCATTTAATAAGAATTTAGATTTAAAAGCTTTGAGTTAATTAAGTTTAAAACTGATATAAAAAGATGTAGGTTTTTGGTTATAATTAAGATAAAGTCAAAAAAAGATCCAGTCTATAAGATGGTTTAGATAAGACCATTCATTGTTTCTTTTTTGTAAAGACCACATTGCTAGTATATATGTTTTGCATATATTTTTAATAAAATATCTAGTTAGTAATTCAATAAAGTTTTGTTCCCATTGAAGAATATGATAAGAGTTATAAATATTAGTATAATTAAAGATGAGAGGTTAGAGAAATATATGCTGTTTTGCTAAGAAGTCTGTGAGATTATTAAAAGGATTATCAATATGAGCTTGAATTTTATAAAAGATAATTTGAAAGTTAAAGGATTTTATAATATTAAATAATGTATGTTATAAGGATTATATGCTAAATTTAAATAACTTGTTAGGATTTTGTAATTAGTTTGATAGTGTATAAAATTTTGAAATAACAGATTATAAATCTGTATAGATGCTAATAGATGAATTGCAAGGTATAATAAATATTGTAGATAGAATTGAGACTAATTCAGCTTTATAGAATGATGGTCATAAATAGACTTGAACTGAAAATTTATAGATAATTTGATTTTGTTCATTGATTTGAATTCATCTAATACCCATAGAACATTGTTCTGATCCAATATCAATAACAGAACCATCAATATAAAAAGTAAAGTTATTATTTGTAAAATTAGATAAATAAATGTCTTAAAACTTGTGAGTGCAGCTGTTTGGTTTAAAGATTTCTAAAATGCTAGAGTTGTGTATGATAATATTGAAAGGTATAGAAGATATATATAAAGAGTGTTTAATAGCTATTAAGTATATAAGATCAATATAATTAGCATTGAGTTTAAGATTATTGAAGGTTTTTCTAACTAGAAATATTATAAAAATAATTACTGATATGTTAATAGTATATATTTAGTTAATTTTATTTGAATTAAGATAGCATTCTATATATGGTTTGCATTCGATAGATGGGAATAGGTAATATTGATCATAATCTAAATTAATATTAGATTTCTAATATGTAATCGAGAATGAATTAGAAGCAGAAATATATTTGCAAATTTTGCCAATAATAAATTTTTTATTATTGGAATGATAAGTAAGAAGCCAAGGTTTTTGTTTTTTGGCAATATGATAAGTATTGTATACACAAAGGTTGGTATCAGGTAATTAAAAGTGAGGTAAGATAGTTTTGTAATATTTATCTAATATAATTTTGTTTTCAAGAGAGATAAATCATAAAGGTTGTTTTCCTTTTGTTAGTTAGTATAGTCTTGATGAAAGATGTTGTCATTTAAGTAAAATACTTTATTGGCAATACATAGTTGCTCTAAATAAATGATATTAAGTTTGCTTAATTGTTTTTTAAAGGTAATATATTTTAGATATTGTATAAGTATAGGTTCAATTGATTGGCATGCATTGTGTATAGTATTTGGTCATAATATATTATGATAAATAGAGATTATAATATTGAGATGTTGAAATAACAGAATAATTTTAAAATTAAGAATAAGTTTGTTGAATCTGTTAATAATAGGTTGGTTATATTGAAGGATATTAGTAGTAGATCAAAAGTTATTTTAAAGTTGTTGCAGCCTAATTTTAGTTGTTGTGATAAAAATATTAGAATTGTTAATCTGTTGTTGAAAGTTAGTAATGTAATGTTGCAGTTGAATGTTCTAAATATTACAGATATTGTATAAATATAAGTTAAACATAAAGCTATTAGGAAAGGATCTGAATAAGTTAGATTTATATTTAGCTATAGTAAGGTATTTGGCTAATATACTATTGCATATAGAGTATAAGAGAATAGTATTGCGCAGTCTATATTCAATAGTTGGTATGATTACTGTATTAATAATATATGCTATTTGTTTTTTAGTAATTTTTTTAGTACTAGTAATATTGATTAGTTGAGTTGCTTCAGCTTAAATTAGCTGGCCTTGTTTGAACATAGATCCATTAAATGTAAACTAGCAGCCTAAGAATTTGAATGATTGGTTGACTAAGATAAGTTTAATTGATGAATCAAAGAAGAAAAGTTCAGCAGTAGATAATGTATTAGAAATCAGAATAGATTTGGCTAAATTAATTTGTATATCTGCTATGTGATAGAAGGATAATGCTATTTTGGTAATTGATTCAAGTTCATTTTTGGACTATGCTATCTAGAGAATATCATCTATGTATGCCAGTACAGATATAGAGGTTTGTAAGTTTTGTAATTAGGGTGAAAAGAAATTAGTTTTCTATAAGATATATAGAATATATTCATGAAAATAGTTGGCAATTTTACTAATAAAAATATTATAGTAAATTTTCCAGAAAAGTGATGTAATTGTCTTTTCTTAATTAATGTTATTTTTAATTATATAAGAGTTTGTAAGTTCAAGGTTGGTTATAACATGATTATGGTGATCAGTAAGAAAATCAATTAGGATTTTAATAAGATGTTAGGGCATTTGTAGTTATAATAAGGATTTTTCAAAAAGATTAAAGTTGACAAAGTCATAGGCCTTACTCATGTCTTGTAATAGTAGCCAGAGTTGTTTAGAGTTGCAGAAAACATCTTTTATAGTATTGTTTAAGATATGTATTGGAATTGATGTACTATTGCCAAGAAGGATAATATAGTTATATAAAGATAGGATAGAGTATTAGATAAAGATACTATTAAGTCTATTAGTAAGAAGTTTTGTATAAAGTTTTTTAATATGTTCAAGAAGGCTAATAGGTCTAGTATTAGTAAGGTTGCTATCAAATATAGGTTTTTTGGATATTGAAAATATTTTTCTTTCTTTCTATTGTTTGGGTATGTGTTTTAGTTCAAGATATTTGTTAAATAATGCAGTTATAGCTGTTATAAATATAGGGTCTGCATGTTATAGCATTTCATAACTAATACCTGATGGACTACAAGCTTTGTTGTTAGAAAGTTAATTTAGAGTTATAGAAATTTCCTCTTAAGTTAAGTTAGTAAAAGCCTGTTGATACTAGTCAAATTCAATATTAGCTTTAGGTTAATATTCATTTGACCAGAAAGAGTTAAAAATTTGAGTTTAAATATGGTATTAACCTGTAGTTTTTCCTTTAACCATAATGATAACAGAAGCTATTCAACTATAGTATGATGATTATAACTTGACAGATTCTATACAAAAGTCTACACAAGACTTAACAAAATATAGAATAATTTAGAATTTTAAGACAGAAGCAACAATAGATAGTATATAAAGATACTAAATATTGCATTCAGTTTATTAACTATGAAATGTATGAAGACACTTAAC